>OMOU01054203.1:0-10786 GCA_900312585.1 Malacocephalus occidentalis | reverse complement strand
CCTGATTCCTGACATAGTCCTGATTCAGAAAAACCAAGTGGGGGTGTCTGGGTGGGCACTACTACATCAGAGGCTTCGGACATCACCATGACTACACTGTTTCCACACTGATACGTAGTTATGTAAACAAGCATGTCTGCCAGATGGTCGTCCAAATTAGTCAGGGTATTCCGTTTTGCTTTCAACCATTTAGTCTATTTTGTAATAGATTTTTAATGCATAATGTACCATAAATTATGCTATGGCTATAGAGACAGCCATTTCCTCTGTACCGTGTAGAAAAACATTCACAGGGTACCTTACAATTCATTAGTCATAGTGTTATGAAAATATTAGGGAATATATATATTGCAATCGTCCCTGTACTTTCACAATCTTCCTACAGGGGTCAGTGAATTTGCGTTTTAGTTGAATCATAATCTTTTGTGCCCTTTAAAAGCAATATTGATTAAAATAGAGAGCAACAATGCATGGAATATACAACATACAGAGGGAAATAATCAAAAGTTAAAGGTTCATTCTTTGTGGCCAGACGGTCAGATATCTAATGCATTTTGAGAGGAAACTTTCAAACAGTTACTATAATCAAACCATGTGGGTGCTGCCACAGAATCATGGCTAAAATATTACAGTATAATTTGCATATGATGCAGTAGGAACAAAAACAAAAAGTCATTTTCCTTGTAATTGTTTTTGTTTACACAGAATCAAGTATCACTATACTTCTGGTATTCCCTCCCACATGTTTAAAACTGAACACAATAAAAAAGGTCCACATCATGGACCTTCCCAGAGACGGGGCTACAGTGGCACTACAGTAAGTGCAGCCAGGGGGAACAGGGAGAGATACAGCTTTAGTTTGGGTTCTCCAATGAGTCAGAGATCACAGCTCCATGCAGAACACAGTCAGGACCTCAGGTGTTCACAACAGGAACCAAAACCTTGGTTGCATGTTTCTGAAAGGTAGTATTAAACGCCTCTGACCATGCCAAGCCAAGCCAAGCTGGGGCCCCGAACACAAACCTGTTTCTGGGCCACACTTCACAGAGCTCTCCAAGGCAGAAGAGGGGGTTTAGTTGAACATTTAGTTAGTTTAGTTAAGCTTATGGAGGCAAAAGATAAACCTAAAATAACTACTAAAATAGCAACAAAATAACCTATGACATACATTTATTTTTATAATAATACAAATAAAACCCCCGCCGAAGAGGGTGAGGTGGCAAGTTGTCCCGGAGTTTTAACTCCACACGTCCTGCGAGTAGCGTCCCTTGGTCATCAGCTTCTTGATGTAGTCCGTGGCCTGCGCCCGCGTCAGGCCACCCAGCTCCTCCGCGATCTCGCAGAAGGCCGCCTGCACGTCCTTGGCCATGTTCTTTGCATCTCTGAGGAAGGAGAACAGAAATGTTTCATTCAGGGCTTTGTTTTTCTCTACATTTGGAATGCTTCATGATAAAAAAATAAAAAAAAGAGTTACTTGATACAAATGGGATTTTGTAATGCGTGTGAAGTGAATACAACAACATGCAGCAAGTTAGCCGACTAAGATATTTAGCATAGAATGAGACTGTGGCCCTTAAGCACTCGTCAGACAAGCCGGGGTCATGTTCTGTTTGTTACCCGCAGATGTAGATGTGAGCGTTGTTTGTGTGGACCAGCCTCCAGATGTCTTCCTTGTTGCTCCTCAGGAGATGCTGCACGTAGACCTGGAGGTTTGGAGAGAAAGAGGAGACCAGTTTAACGCGCCCAGAAAGAGAGCGCACTGACAGAAGTGTACTAACCCCCCCACCCACATCATGTTTTCATAAACGTTTTCATCGTTGAGACAGTAGACGACAGTCAAATGAAGGTTGAAATGTAAAACTCTGAAAACCACCAAGAACCAATGCAGCAACAGTCCCAACTGACGTGAGAGCTGGTGTGATCTATGATTGGCCATTGAAGGACACAGCCCTACCTTCTGCTCCTGGTCTCTGGAGAAAGCTACATGGAGCTTAGACAGAACCTGCCCCTTCTCCGCCTCTTCCAGCTCCTCCTGGTAGATGAAGTCCTCCTCCTTATGTCTGCAGCCAAAGAACATGAGCGTCTCGCCCACTTCCTTCCCTAAACGGAGAAGCACAAAAACTTCACAAACGGCGAGTCTCCATCGACGGTCGAGTATAGAATCTTAGAAACAATTGACCATTTAAGCAATAGACGCTTTGATACAAAGCTGTTTTTGGAGATAGACTTCATGAAGGAGCAGGTTGGGGGGCTAGGCATAACTCTGCACCTTCTAGCATTTGGTTTCTGGGCAAGGCTCCATGCCATCTAGCCAGCCAGAAGTTGTTCTAAATCATAGTAGGGACCGCTATGAGTGCCGAGATCGCCGGGCAGGAGAACGCGTACCCTGCTCTTTGAGCCAGCCTCTCTCCTGGATGAAGCCCACGAAGGGAGCGATGCCCGTGCCGGGCCCCACCATGATGACCGGGTTGGTGGACTTGAAGGGCAGGCGGAACTGGGACTTGCGGATGTACATGGGCACCGTGGACTTGTGGCCGTTGTCCACCACCACCTTGTTCTTGAGCCAGTTGGTGGCCACGCCATTTTGGATGCGGCCAGTCTTGGTCTTGTACTCCACCACCACGGCGCAGATGTGGATGCTGTTGGGGTGGATCTGGGGAGGACAGCGCAGTCACATTCACACATTCACAAGTCCCCATCCATTGTAATGCTTAGTCTCCCTTTAGTCCAGAAATACGTACTGCCTGCTCCGCCGCCGCCGCTGACTGACTGATTTACGGTTGTCATTTTTGCCCCTCAGTTTCCATTTTGAGTCAAAAATGTTGCTGTATTATTATGGTCGTGACAAAACCACTGGCCTTAAGTATCATCACCAACAACAGGGAGCTTGTGAAACAATGTCAACGGTGTGGTGCGTGTTGTGACTTGCGCACAACACAAATAAACCCTCAACATTTAGGACTGGCGGGGGGAGCAGAGAGCGGACCCCAGGGTTGTCTGCACGGGCCACCGACCGTACCTTGGAAGAGGAGGCGATGGAGTAGTAGCGCGCCTGGAGCCGAGGCAGCAGCTCACACAGGTGGTCTATGGGGGGCCGCAAGGAGGGCAGGTCCTCCAGGATGGCCAGGATGTTCCTGCAGTCGTCCAGCACCCAGCTCTGGTACAGCGCCTGGGGAACCGCGACACCGACGTGGCCTTTAGCACGGCAACTCGAGACGCTTGACCCCCGCCTGACCCTTGGCCCTGCCAACAGGGCCAACATGGGCGTCGGCTCTGGGCTATCTGGAGTCATCGTCCCATTAAATCCTGCGGAGTGCGTGTGTTTGGTGGCTGGTTTAAACAGCCTGACCTGCCCCCTGGGGAGTCTGGGGTCGGTCGAGGCCTCCGTAAAAGTTAGAAAATGTTCAAAGAAGCGTTACGGACCTTGCCCTCGGGGGAGGAGGAGGCCATCTTGCGCATGTTCTCCTGGTCCTTGGGGTCGGAGGCATACTGGGCCAGCTCATACAGCACGTTGGTGCGGGGAGGGTGGGTGATATCCAGGTAGTGGGTCAGGGCGGTGCGGTAGCTGGTGGGACATGGGAACGGATGCTTCTTGTTGGACTCCTCTGGAAAACAAATGGTTCACTTATTGCTCACTGTATGTGGTTCATGAGCGGTTTTTAGCCAAGGCATGGAAAGTCATTTTAGTTAGACAAGGTACGCGTATTTATACACCAGAGACTTAAAAAAAGGAAAAAAAAGAATAACTAAAAGACGATCATTTTAATTATGATTGATAAATAAAATGACAAGGTACAATAATAAATACGCCAATTCATATATAAAGGATTTTTGCCTTGTTGCGTGAACGTGGCTTATCATAAATAATAATGAATGTAGTTCATTACCAGAGGCATACAGTGATCATGTGTTTCCGTGATGCGCACAATAAAAGCAATCAATAAATGTGAAAACAAATCCTTGTCCCGCATACTGAAAACAAACACTCCTTCAAGGCCAAATATCGCGTGTGTGTGTGTGTGCCCTAATACAGACACACACACACCCATATCCCTGCCGTGACAGCCTTTATCTTCCTCAACAGATAAACATCCATTCTTCTGAGTAATTGCGTGTGTCTGCGTGCGCCTGTGTGCGTGCGCCTGTGTGCGTCAAGTTGGCGTGGGCCCGTCAATGCCGTACCGTCAAGGTTGTTCAGGGAGATAACAGTGTCGAGGTCCACGCCGAGGATCTCTCCCAGCGCGAGCACCAAGGCCGTGTCGTTGGTGGGGAAGACGGCCACGTGGTCTCCGGACTCGTATCTGCAGCGCGGAGAGAAGGAGAGGGAGTGTTAGAAGCTCCTACCGCCAGAGTCACCACCATCACCACCAAGAGCTGGCAGACTCTCCCATAACTCACTCCAAGACCAAAGCGTACAGACAGGGCATTAAGCTAAAAAAAAAAAGAAAGTAAACCCACACATTTTATGTTTATGGACACACAATAGCAAGTCTTCCATTTATTTATTCATATAGAAGCAAAAATGCTATACATTTCATCGCAGGGAGACCAATGGAACACTCCTCAAATGGAGGAACTCAATAATCAGTCCAAGATGAACCGTGGGATAACTACAACCCTAGACGGCTTTCCTGCTACTGAATAGCTTTTCCGTTATGGTGGTGAACTTTATTGTTGCCCGACCTGCGAGGACGTTGCCGCTAGACCTTACCGGATCTTGGAGCCCGTTATGTCCAACTCTAGATGCATGAGATGCCGGCTGCCTGCCTTGTTCAGCTTGCGGTTCACGGTGACCGAGGCCAGGAAGGGATTCTTGGAATCAAAAGGCCTGTGAATAACAAAACATAGAAATCAATCAAAACATCGTCTCTCTGGATACAAACAAAGCATAATTGCTTATTTTGAACTGCATTCAAATTCAAGTATAGATATTAGTATTATCACCAATGCATGCCATATGGTCGATGCTCTCAATCAAATACCAAATAAGTACATATATTCATTGTATATGAGGTAGCTATGACCAACGTGCTCAACCTTGTTTAAAAAGGATCCAAAAACGAGGCTCCCGGCAGATGTGCAGAAATGGGTGACTACTTACGGTTTCTGGTTCTCAAAGCTCTTGATGCGACCGATCTCTCCCGTGTAAACCTTGTTCATGTTGAGGTCCGTGTGCTCCTTCAACTCGTACTGGCGAATGCTGGAAAAGCAAAAGTTCTGTCATTGGGACGTAACCAAGTGATAATTAGATAATTAGAATTATCCCAAAACCAGATTTCCTAGTTATTAGCCTGTAGTTATGAATAGAGTATAATGGATTTAGTCATTATGCTTCAAACATCCTCCAGGTAAACAATTTTCATTGTTTGCTCCAACAATGTGAAGAAACATAGCGGTGATAGAACAGTTTGGGCCACGTCGAGATGCAAGATTTGACGACAAGAAGGCAGACCTGGAGTCATCACCCAGGGCTTCCACGCCGAAATGCTGGCAGACAGCTGGCCAGAACTGCTCCCTCCAGGACACAAAGTCGTCTTCCAGACTGGAAGACAGGGGTAGATGATATTTAGTATCATCAGGGTACGGCCGGGAAAAATCGACCTGAAAATTGACTATGGAAACAAGTTGAGAGTCTTGCTTTAACCGTACACCATGACACGTTGGGTCTGTATGTCCCGAGTGTCAGTGTACAGTGAAATAAACCAGGGAACTGGAAGTTGTGATTAAGAATACTGCAGATGAAGATTGAGAGCCATTAAAAAGGCCGCCAAAGGAAAAATAATCAGCGCTTGCCCGCAGTGGAAGGAGTTCATACAGACACAACTGAACAGTAGCATCACATATACCAATGTGTAAGATATGTAGCTTTAAAATACAGCTGGACACCAATTCATTATCATCACCATTGTCTTTTAGCAGTAGATGGAGTTAAATCATCAAAACTGAGGGTTTGAAACAGGGAAAGGAAAAACTCAGACTGGATATTTAAATGTTATAGTTCCATGGTTTGGCATGGTATTTTGCACTTGTTGAATATAGTATGGCAATATTATTTGACAGTCACAGTGGTGTTTCTCACGATAATAAATGTTTCCTTAGTTCCCAGCAACAGTTAAATGACAACATAGCATTTACATCAGAAGACCTCATGGGCCATAAATGGAGCGGTAAAGATCTAGCTTCAATATGCGAGGGGGTGACAGACGCCACGCCGTGGAATGGCTCCGGGTTCAACAATCTGAATGAAAACATAGTGAAAACGACTCGGAAATAATGATATCCGTCACTGTTGCGTCCGCCAGTGTCACACCAAGTGCAGCCATAAAAGCCGATTTACGCCCAATCGTGCCATCCACCGACACGCATTTCTCCTGCCTCGCTGAGCCAACTGAGAAGAGGCAGACTCCTGCCACTTTTGGAAGAAAAGCGGCATTAGTGAAAGCACATGCGGCTTTACTGGCCCGCGTCTAAGTCATTAGCCATTAGGACTTTGATGTTTAGTGGCGTCTAGACGTCGCTAAACAGAAACCAACCGCCGGCTACCTCCCCGAGTCACTTACTTGCCGTCGTCGTCTCCCATGCCCAGGTCAAAGATGCGTTTGGCCCCCAGTTCTTCCAGTCTTTTGTCCACATAGGCCCCCATGGCGTTGTAGTGCTCGTATGTCTTGTTGCCCAAGCCAAACACCTAGAAGAGCCATGGGAGACACATTCAAGATTGTTAACATTAACAATGGAAAAATGTCTGCATTCGGTCAAATCGGTTTATTTTAACGACTTTCTTTTATTGGAGCAGTTTGGTCGGTAGGGTAATAGTCTGTCTACTTCGGACTGGGATTAGGTTGTGGTTTTAGAGATTTCCCAGCCGTTGTGGACCTCCTTAAAGCTGAATTTGTAGGGTGAGCCCCCACGTTTGTGTGCAGACCCACGTCAGGACTCAGAGGCACGTCACCGAGAGCCGCGTGATGGGCCAGTATGTAGAGCGTGATGGGCCAGTATGTAGAGCCATGCGGTAAAGAGAAAAGCGGAAACTTGCGGAAAGCGCTTGGTGTATCGCAACAGACTAAAAACACTTTGACCTCAGAGGAATGGATGATCCTTGCGTCCATGCCTGTCCCCCCGCTCGGCCAGCGGGCGATGGTCTGACTCTGCAGAGAAGCGTGGCACCTTTGCAGTCTCCGTGTAGCCACGCAAGTCGTCCTATATTTGTATATTTAATCTTCTTAAATATACCCCGGTGTTTAGAAATACGCTTTGAATGTCAACATTCTCCCGCAAACTATGGCCACGTTGTTCTAAAAAGGAGCAAACATCTCTCAAATGTTTTATAGTACAGGCAAACGGGAAACGAGGAGGTGTCAATAAATACGCATAGTGACGAGGTCAACATGCATGCGTGCGTTCCGAGGGGCACTGCCAGTCAACCTACTCTGGATTAGCTTCAGCCGTTGGGATCTAGAGTGCCATCCAAACACCAGTAGCAAAGTGCCATTTTCATTAGGGTGCAAACTTCTCGTACTCAAAGAAAGAAAAAGAATTTCAAAGCAGCATTCATTTTAATCGACATCACTCGATATGTTGCTAAACGTTTGGCGGTAGTCGTGATTTCTAGGATGAAGGGTTGGTAACTTGTCAGCATGACTCACTGTGAAGTTGACTCCGGAGAGGTTTTCGTCGTCGTTCTCCTGTAGCCAGTCGTAGAAGTCCTGGGCGTTATCAGTGGGGTCTCCCTCTCCATAGGTGGCCATGCAGAAGATAGCCAGGGAGTTCTCAATCTCAGAGAGGCGAGACAACTCCACCTGCATTGTGGAGCAAGTGGGGAACAGTTAAGGGTATAGAATGGTAGCTCAGGAGGCAAGAGCGGTTGTCTGGCATCCAGAAGGTTGCTGGTTCGAACTCTGGGCTCCGGCAAGCCAAGTGTCGAGGTGTCCCTGAGCAAGACACCTAACCCTAACTGCGACTGATGTGTTGGTTGTTACCTTGCATGGTTGGCACTGCCATCTGTGTATGAATGGGTGAAATTGAGGCAATTGTGAAGCACTTTGGATAAATGCAATACATGAACCATTTAGAATGCCTGGTTTTTATTATTTCTAAGCTTGCCGTTTTTAAAATAAGTATTTAAAATAAATGTGACTCCACCAGTGTCTGACATCACACCACTTCTCCACTAAATAACAAAAAAAAATAAATCCTAAATCAACTAATGCCCAATTGGCCCAATCCACTAATCCAAAAATAAAGCCATTAAAACGTGGCATTGGACAGGCGATCAAAGTTCTCATTCAGAGTATATCTTGCTTGCGTGTGAACTACATTCATTAAACTGATCGTCATTAGAGCAGCAAACACTTTTATGGTTGCCACGAGTAGTATAGTTTATGGTTGCTGGTAGAATAGTTCATAATGAGAAAGAGCATCGCTTATGTCTCGTTAACGCATGACATTTGAAATGTGAAAACCCAATGTTTACCAAAGGAAGCCCTCCACAAAGCCTGCACTTCACAGCGTTCAGCACTTGGAGTTTCTTTTCCCATGACAACATTACAAAACATTCTCTGGCAGCTATCGGGCTGAAAACCAGCCAACTGACCATACAAGAACGTTTACTTGAACTACGAGCTCCATTTATCTTTTTTTTTTTTGGTAAAAAATGGACTCTGACTTTTTGGAGCACTGCTCCAGAGGTTGTGAATTACCATCTCATATTCCTCGGGGTCGGCAGCCATTCCTTTCATGCCGTAGCGCTGAGCGTCTTTGGAGAGCCTGTTGGCAAACTCCTCCGCTGTGCCCGTCTGGGACCCATAGAACACAATGATGTTCTTGCCCTGGAAACGATTAAAATACAATATATTAACAATGTGTTCCTTGAAGAGACGACTATTAGAGGAATACAAATAATCTGTCTTCTGTTGGCGGCAAACTCATGCCAGAGCAATAATCATGGCGGCTTAAGCAAATACGTCCCTTTAAACGGTTCAACATATTGTACAAAAAATAAAAAAATACAAAAATAAAAAATCCTAAAAAAAGTGTTCCTTCACTGAGTCTCTCTCAAATACCATTTGAAGATACAAGGTTTCTGCTGAATATTAACAGGACAGTCCCAGAATCTGAATGTCACAAACGTTGGGGAATATCCCGGACTTGTTTCCGTCAAAAGGTCATCTCGAGCCTTTCTAATGCATCATAGAAGATTTTAAAAGTTAGTGTTGCATATCAGCAGCAACAATACATGAATACACAAAAGTAATGACTTGGTCTATATCCATTAGCAAGGCTCATCTTGCAGTTCTCATGATATCCAAAGTATTTGGGGAAAAACCACAAGAGCTCGCTCCCAAACAAAGTAATTGCTCAAAGGAAGCTTGAAAACAAGTTCCCTTGAGCAAGATTAACCCTTTAAAAGCCTTCCCGGTCTTGTGTTCACAAAATGAATCCATCGGTGGGGCAGCCATTGTTAAAACACTGAAGATCACTCACCGTTTTCTTCATCTTCTCAATAAAACTGGTTTCTCGTGTGCTGGTGGTAGTTCTGGAAGAAAAGATGACAGATATCACATTAAAGTACGTAAAACTAGTGCAAGAGAGATTGGCCGAGACAATCGTATTCATTTAGAGGAACTACTAAAAACAGCTTTTATTGTTTCATTCTTCCGGGAGGCATATGAATTGTCCTGTTGACTACAACGCCAAGGTTCTCTTGGTCAAACTGGGGCCACAATGTTTGACTTCTTCAGGGATATTCTCCAGAAAATATTCCAAGCAGAACTACTTTATAAACAGAAGTACGGCACCAAGACACAGGTCCTGCACACACGTGGGTTTGGTACTTCACCCACAACTATAGGTGTTTATTTTCCAGACAAACACCCAAGAGTTGGAAGTGGGGGCGGATACGGCCATCTGATCAACAGAAGTGGGCCGTTGGGAATGACAAAGAGCTTTGTGATGACAGTTCGTCATTCTCCACCGTGTAGTCAGACGAGGAGACGGCAGTCAACAGGAGCAGACGCACTGCTGTGTCCCAGCACAGTGTCCCAGCACAGTGTCCCAGCACAGTGTCCCAGCACAGCACAGTGAGGACTTTCGGAGGGGGGGGGGTTGTCGGTGCAGTGTGGCATCAGGCACAACAACAAACTCTGTGACATTGACCTACTCAAGCACAGTCCAGTCCACCGCCCTGCGACCAGGTAAACGCGGTTCCGACTGGAGTATTCCTCCCCCCCCCCAGTGCCCTCGCATGCAATCAACTGTTGACCAGAGATGTTATTCAGTAGTATCAGTAGTAATTGTGCCAAATGACTCCTGATATCACTTATTTGAAGGACTGCACCATCTTCCCGCCCAGCGATGATTCTCCGTGCATTTCTTCACACAAAGAGTATGAATGCCCGTTCACACAGAAAGTCGCCCAATGGCCAGAGGCTCGCTGCTCTGCGGTCGGTGCTTTTTAAAGCCGCGTTTGTTGCGACATGTACGGTCACATCTTCACCCCGTCTCCTTAAACACAGAGCTGTCTAAAATGTGTTTTTTTCTGCGTTAAAACATCATAGTTTGTTCCGTGTGGCAAAGCACACCGGTCATTATTCAATTGACTAGACTAGTAGCTCTTAACGGCCTTGACCGCAAAACAGAAACAGACCAAAACTTGAAACTAATACACTGGCTAAATGTTGGGTTTGAGAGTAAACCTAGCCAATTGGCAATTAGTCCGCAGCCACACAAGAGGGATTAACCACAAATATCCAATAAAGAGCAAGAGCGATACAGAATAATACTAATTGAC
>OMOU01054182.1:0-10797 GCA_900312585.1 Malacocephalus occidentalis | reverse complement strand
CAGACAGACAGACAGAGAGACAGAGAGAGACAGAAAGAGACAGACAGAGAGAGAGACAGACAGACAGACAGGTGTACCAGCAGGGTGTTTGATGTCGGAGGTCTCCGGGGTGACGAGGGGCTTGTTCTCCTCCTCTTCCTCCATCTTGAAACTCTTCTTCACAGTGGTGGAGTCTACCTCGATGTCCTGCTTGGCCTCCTGGGCTAGAGAACATAACCTGCACACACACACACACACACACACACGCAGACACACACACACACACACACACACACACACACACACACACACACACACACACACACACACACACACACACACACACACACACACACACACACACACACACACAGGGCGCGGAGAAACAGAAGACCAGACATGGACTGTTTGGGTGCAGCCGGCAGATGACTTGATGCTGATTGCTGATTGTTATTGTAAACAGTCTTTCGTTAATATTCCTCTGGCGTCAGATTCTGTATGATTTAGTGTGACAGTGAGAGTGTATGAGAGTGACGGATATAGGGCGGCAGTGAGCATTCAGACACCTGGTTTCTAAAGACAAACAAGGTACGTTGTTTCTAAAGACAGCTGGTGTCTAAAGACACCTGGTTTATGAAAGACACCTTGTTTCTAAAGACACCTGGTTTCTAAAGACACCTGGTTTATGAAAGACACCTGGTTTCTAAAGACCCATGGTTTCTAAAGACACCTGGTTTATGAAAGACACCTGGTTTCTAAAGACCGGTGGTTTCTAAAGACACCTGGTTTATGAAAGATACCTTGTTGAATATCAACACAGCTCTGATGACTTCAGGAGTTTAAAACACAAGCAGTATTACATAGTAGCATAGTAGCACATATGGTATTATAAAGTAGTATCTAGTATTATATAGTAGTATATTGTAGTATATCGTAGTATAGTAGTATATAGTCATTTATTCGTATATAGCAGTTGTAGTTAGTAGTATTGTTTAGGATGGATCTATTTCTTTCAGTGGAGTCACTCCCCTATGCATTGATTGATGATTGGTACGCATCGATTGGTGATTGGTATGCATTGATTGGTGATTGGTATGCATTGAGTGGTGATTGGTATGCATTGGTTGGTGTTTGGTACACACTGATTGTTGACTGGTATGGATTGATTGGCGACACACAATTGAACTTGACCTCCTAGTGCGAGTGCTAATTCCTTGGTTAATTTTTGCAAAGACACAACAAGTATAGATGCAAGTATAGGAGCCTGGGTTTAAACTCCCTTTGCAACTGGATCCTGGACTTCCTGACGGGCAGACCCCAGGTGGTAACAATGGGCAGTATCACCTCTGCACTGACACTGAGCACCGGAGCCCCTCAGGGCTGCATACTCGGGCCCCTCCTGTAGCCTAACCCTAACCTTGTACACATATAACTGTGTAGCCACTAACGGCTCCAACACCATCCTTAAGTTTGCAGTTACGACACTACCATCCTGGGTCTCATCATGAGACCACCTACACAGAGGAGGTCAGGGACTTGGCAACATGGTGCCAGGGCAACAACCTTTCTCTCAATGTCTGCAAGTCTAAGGAAATGATCGTGCCCATAGGCGCCTTTATTTTATGAGGGGACTAATGAAGTTTGGCATGTCTACAAAAACTCTCACTAACCTTTACAGGTGCACCGTCCTCTCTGGCTGCATTACTGCCTGGTTCAGCTGCTCTGCTGCTGATCACAAGGCCCTCCAGACGGTGGTGAAGACAGTGAAGCGCATTATCGGCTGCCATCTCCGAGCTGTGCAGGGCATCCACCTCACAATGCCTTAGGAAAGCATAGAGCATCATAGAGGACTACAGCCACCAAGGCCATGGACTGTTCATGCTGCGGCCATCTGGTAGACGTTAACGGAGAATCCAGGCACCGACTACCAGACTCAGGACCCAGACCATCAGGCTTCTCAACCAGCAACACCAATCTCATTGAGCATATTGATCACTTTACATTTATTTACAAGTAAGTATGGGCAGATGCACAAGTGAGGGCAGTGGTAGCAGAAATATGGGATATGGCATATATATATAGTAATAGTATATAGTAGTATATATTGTTTATATATATATTGTTTATATTGTTCATCTGTTTATATTGTTCATGTTTATCTGTTTATATTGTCTTCACTGTTTAGATTGTCTTACTGTTTAGTGTCTTTTATCTCACTACTTCACCTGGGCCTGAGAGGCATGTAAATTCATCTGTGCTGTATGTCAATATAGCACATTTGACAAATAAAAGAACTTGAACTTGAATAGTAGCAGCAGCATATAGTGTAGTAGTAGTAGTAGTAGTAGTAGTAGTAGTAGTAGTATATAGTATGAGGACCAGAATCAGGACCAGGAAGGTAACAGTAGCGTCTTTACAGACGAATAACAGTCCAAGGACCTATCGACTTGTTTGTTTGGCTATCATAACAACTTGTGTTTTTATTTTAGTTTTATTTTCTCGAAAGTGAAGTTTGACCACTAGATGACTTCTCGCAATGTTGTTTCACTGAATTTTGTTTGAACCTCAGCTATATGTAAAATAAACCGAAATACGGTAGCGATTCTCTTAAAACCGGTCAGTAAACGTCATCTTAGTGCGACACTCAAGGAGATTGAGCGGAAGACGTGACGCCATCAGGGTGCGACACTCAAGGACGTCGAGCGAAGGACGTGACGCCATAAGGGTGCGACACTCAAGGAAGCCGAGCGGAGGACATGACACCATCAGGGTGCGACACTCAAGGAAGGAACAAGGAAGCCGAGCGGAGGACGTGATGCCATCAGGGTGCGACACTCAAGGACGCTGAGCGAAGGACGTGTTTTTGCCTTCTACGAGCGAGTACCCCTTCCTAAAGTACGACAGTTACGCGTGGCAGCATTACGACCCGAAGCACTGGCTGTTTTTTGTAAATATACCACAATAAATACATCCATATGTGGACTCGACTGTCTAAGTCATAACAATGTGTAATACTATGTTTTGAGTTCAATATATGGAGTCAGATTAGCGCATATGGAGTAAACATAACTAGTTAAAGCACATTATTGGTTGAGACTCATGTGACTCAAACATTCAGTTCATTCAGATAAACGGTTCAAAGCGAACTTTGTCACTTCAAGACACTTTTATAGGCCGGTACTACTTTACTACAATATAGTTTACCATATACCAGTACTACTGTATGGTGAGTAAACCGTTGAGTGTATTTACAGTCCCTTGTTTCTGACTTGTCTGTTTGTTGACTGAAGGTTTCTCCTGAGCAGACGACTGTTTGCTGTGTGAGTGAAGGATGAGGTCGGAGGCTGCGGCCTCTACACCGGTCCTCGCCACACCTCTACACAGATTGTACTACATTTTCCGTTCTTGTGTAGCTGGAGGTAACGTCCAACTGATCACTTATTTATACCATGTTTATCACCAGTGATCCATTAGTTAAAACCATTGGTAGAGGTGATTGTACCACCTCGGCTGTCTAAAACATGGATTTTTATTATGTATTTTCTCTGTGGTTCAATCGTGCCCATTTATGAAGTACACTATAGCTCTATGGCTTGTCCATGACACTGTCCAAGGCAGGAACATGGGTTGTGCTGCTAATGATACCATCCTGGTTCTTCCCCTGCATGGCTGCTAGGTGTAGCAGGATGTTGTGCCAAGTCCACCGTCGCACCGCTGGACAGAGTGAAGATTCTTCTCCAAGCCCAGAACCCTCACTACAAACACTTAGGTAGCAACGCTTGCTAACTAGCATCCCCACTACAAACACTTAGGTAGCAACGCCTGCTCACTAGCATCCCCACTGCCAACACTTGGGTAGCAACGCCTGCTCACTAGCATCCCCACTGCAAACACTTGGGTAGCAACGCCTGCTCACTAGCATCCCCACTCCACTTAACCTGTCAGTTCATACATCTGTTAACTAACATCCAGCTTCCTTTTTTTTTGCATCCTTCATTCCAGGCGTACTGAAGACTGTCTTAGCCGTACGACAGAAAGAGGGCTACCTGGGTTTGTACCGGGGAAACGGAGCCATGATGGTCAGAATATTCCCTTATGGAGCCATCCAGTTCATGGGTTTTGACAAATACAAAAAGGTGCTTCTGTTCTGGCAATAATGATGAAATACTGTACTGGTCAATTTAGGAAAAAATCATATCAGAAACTTTGAGGAAAACAATTGTTCTCCTTTATGTTAGCTTGTACGTATTGCTCCAAGGTATTGGTGTTGTACTTGGAGTATCCGTGTTAAACCATCCTGCTCTGCTCTACAGCTGCTCAATGAACACCTGGGCATCTCGGGCCACATCCACCGCCTGCTGGCCGGCTCCATGGCAGGTCAGCTTTCTCGCTGCTTTACTAAACGTCTCACCACAATGACCACCGTGCTGCTGTAGCCTACAGGCCTGTCAGGCGTGCACATACTATATGCTCACTGGCACAGCCAGGACATGCAAGCAATTTTGCCAAATGATATTGGCCCATTGACGATGTTGTGATTGACTGCTCATGTTGTGATTGTAGGGATAACGGCTGTGCTATGCACCTATCCCCTGGATGTGGTCCGGGCCAAACTGGCCTTCCAGGTGAAAGGAGACTGCCGCTACACTGGCATTATCAATACTTTCCAGATCATCTACCACAAGGTACCTTCCTTACAACGCCACCCATGACCCTGCTTGGCTGGACTCATCACTCAGCCTTTGTCAAAGCTGACAGTCTGCCTCTGCCCCCAGGAAGGAGGAGTCTCCGGGTTCTACAGGGGAATCACTCCCGCTGTGATCGGCATGGCCCCATATGCAGGTGAGGTGTGGAGCTGTTGGCAGTATAACTATCCTTAAGTGTTTCTATGCGAGGATTACCTACTACCATAACATAGTTCTGATGGGATGGCAGTATAAGGGTCCTGTATCAGTTGGTTGTGGCTGTATCTAGGTTGTGGCTGACAACCATATAGCTACCTAGATAGATACATCTATATATAATTAATATAGGTACAGTTAGCCTATGGTTGCCCATGGAGAGAGAGCTTGAATGGCTTCTTCTTTCTGCGTCCTCCAGGTTTATCCTTCTTCACCTTTGGCACCTTGAAGAACGTTGGTCTGAAGCACTTCCCTGAGCTTGTGGGACGGCCATCCTCAGACAACCCTCAGGTGTTGGTCCTCAAGTCCCCCGTCAACATGCTGTGTGGAGCCATGGCTGGCGCCATCTCCCAGACCATATCGTGAGTCAGCAATGCTTTGTTGCATGTAACAAATGGTGCATCGGTGAATGCCATCTGTTGATGGAAAGCTCCTTAACGTGGACTCAGATCCATGTTCAAATTCACGCCACATCATTTTAGCTAGATTTGCCAGTCTAGTTTTTGGAAGTCGCTGGAAGTCCCAAATCGGAGGCGTGTCATAGGTCCTGTGAGTGGCGATCACATGACCTGCTCACGACGCCATCGAGAAGCTCGCCACTGCGTTGCAGAACTGTTTATTTCTGAACCCGTCAGCCCATCAAACTTGTGTAGTGTGAATGGAAACAGTAGCGGTGCATGCCAACAAGGGGGAGGAGTCGGAATTATTAGTAAATTATTCATTTCCCCCCCAACTCTCTCTGCAGAACAGACAATGCTGGGGCCAAAAGCTTCTTGTGGACGTCCATTTTGGAAGTGTCCGTACTCGTGACATAAAGTGTAGTTTGGAGACACAAACTCACAAAGTCGCTCTCCAAAACTTCCAAGACAGCTGACTGGCGGTCAGATGGTGGTGTAGGGTCAGGTGACCAGTGTAGTGTGTGACGGCTGGAAGTGGCGCAAGTCTGGCTCTAGGAAAGCTCAACATTGGGGATGGAACCCAGCACCATGGCTGCCCCTGATTAGTAGATTAAGGTACTACTATTAAGGTATTACTATGAGGACTACTATTAGTATTTGAAGGTGTTACTGTGATGTGTGTGGTATTGCTTTACAATATTTGAGGCATTGGTTTGAGATCTTGACTGCATCTCTGTTGTGCTGTGCGCAGCTATCCCTTGGACGTGGCCAGGAGGAGGATGCAGTTGGGGAATGTGCTTCCTGACTCTGACAAGTGTCTGTGAGTAGCTGCTTCCTACCTCCATGGTGGTGGTAAGATGTTCTGGTGCCCTGGGACAGGAAGGAGTTCAGGAGCTCTGTCCCAGATGGCCACAGGAACTTGATTGGTGACACTGGAGATGATTCAAAGTGCAGTGTTTCTAAATGAAGTCACTATATTTGAAAGTACATTGGAATAATACATTTGTAGAAGTGTGAGAATTCACTTCAAAAGTAAATGTTTTGGTTTATTTGCATTCAATCAAGATGTTTGAAAGTCCATCTCCACCAGATCCCATCTGGTCATGTATCTGCTGCCTGGTGAATGTGTGTCTGCTGTCTACCGGCAGCACGCTGAGGAAGACCCTGCGATATGTGTACCAGGAGTACGGTGTGAGGAAGGGCTTGTACCGCGGCCTGTCCCTCAACTACGTCCGCTGTGTGCCGTCCCAGGCGGTGGCCTTCACCACCTACGAGTACATGAAGCAGGTTCTTCACCTCAACTAGCTGCCCTGGGGAGCTTCCTGTATCCGTGTCAGGACCCAGAGTCTCATTGGATGTTCCCCACAGATTCCCCACAGGACTCGCTCAGTGTTCCTTAATAGTACCAGAACCTGGTACAGAAGACCCCATGCCCATGCTCTAGTTCCTGATGGCCCTGACCTGATACCATCTGGAAACATCTGACAACATCTTGGAACACCTGAACACATCTGGGAACACCTGACCTGATCATATCTGGGAACACCTCACCTGCGATATCTGTGTGACAGACGGGTTGCCATGGCTACGGCTGGTATGATCTCGCTGAGTCACACAGTCCAGACCAATCACATTCTTCCACAGGTGTGTGTGTGCGTGCGTGCGTGCGTGCGTGCGCGTGCGCGCGTTATCTAATTGTATTGCCGAGCATTCAATGGGGCGTGGTGTGTGGTGGACAGGGTTTTATTACCAGGGAAGTTCAGGACTTTTGAGTGTGGGCAGAATGGACTGTTATTATATTATTATTATTAATATGAAGTAAAATAAGATGATAGCTCAGCTGCTCAAATACATGTGTAGATACAGGTCTATATATATCTATATACATGGATAAGGAGGTGTCCCTGAGCAAGACACCACCTAACCCTACCTGCGCCCCCTAGCTATGTGTGGAGGTGTCCCTGAGCAAGACACCACCTAACCCTACCTGCGCCCCCTAGCTATGTGTGGAGGTGTCCCTGAGCAAGACACCACCTAACCCTACCTGCTCCCCCTAGCAAAGTGTGGAGGTGTCCCTGAGCAAGACAACACCTAACCCAACCTGCTCCTAATGTGTTGGTTGGTGTATAAATGGGTGAATGTGAGGCGCTTAATACATGCATAATATATGCAATTAATTTACCATTTACATGTTTGCTTGTGTGATGATGATGCAGTTTGTGGTGGGTTTATGTTGATACATTATAATTAGAAGAGTCCATATTCTATCATTTCGGTTGGGTTACAATATTTTAGTTGAAAGGTTTTTAACAAATTACCTGTTTTCCTTATTCATAGATGCAGCGGACTGCGGCCACTGGGTGTCACTGTTTCCTAGTGTAATAGTTTACTACCAGACCATTAAGGTCAAGGGGAATGACTGGGGGCTCGTTCGGGGTTATATGGCAGGGAGATACTTTTCGCCTTACGGTGTTTTCAGAATGTATCTGTGAAGTTAGTTTACAATGAAACATTATCTTGATGTAATGCAGTCGTCCACAAGGGATATTTTACTGTATTTTACCATGTCTGTAAATAGCTTTATCAAATTATTTCCAGTATTGCCGTCGGCCGCACTAAGAAAATGAGATTCATGTCTTCTATATTGTTTTATTTAATTTAAAGTATGCCTATCCCTATTATAATTGAAATGTGTGTTAATAATATAGTTCTGTGTATTCTTCATCAGCCGTTGTATAGCAAGTCACACAACAGCAGAGTGATGGCCTTCAAAAGAATAATTAAAAACATTTGAACATTCTGGACTTGTGTTTGTTTTTATATTCAGGGTAATCGGACATGACCGCAACTGAACCTTTTAAGTTCATTTTACATAATATAAAACAAAGCTGCGCTACCTGTGGTGCCCTGGGCACGTGTGTGTGTGAGGTCCCTGGCGTATGTGTTGGGTACCTGGGCATGCGTGTGTGAGGCCCCTGGCGTGTGTGTGTGTGTGAGGTTCCTGGCGTGTGTGTGTGTGTGTGAGGTCCCTGGTGTATGTGTGAGGTACCTGGGCATGTGTGTGTGAGGCCCCTGGCATGTGTGTGTGTGTATGTGTGGGGCACCTGGGCATGTGTGTGTGAGGCCCCTGGTGTATGTGTGGGGCACCTGGGCATGTGTGTGTGAGGCCCATGGCATGTGTGTGGGGCCTGCATGCGTGGCCTGCTACACCAGCACGGTGTTGTGTGCAGAGAGAAGTTCCATCCAATGAGGCTGAATGTGCGCTGGTTGCTGGCGGTCAGCGTTCAGAGTGTTGGTCTACAGTTCAGTTGTGAGTGTGATTAGCCATTACAAGCCCTCTCAGAATCTCAACCTCATGACATCTCAATTGGGAGGGTCCACCCTGCTATAAGGTGGACAGATGGCTAATCCCGGTCCCACCTGGTGGGATAGGGGCCAGGATGCTGGCTGGTTCCAGGAAATGCCTTGCTCAAGGACATTGTGTTAATGCTAGCAGCATCAGAGCTACAACATATACATTGGTTAATCATTGACATCACAAATTTGCAACTTCCACACCACCAGTAACCACACAGTGGCTTTTCATTGAAATACAGACGTTTGGTAGTTCCTCTATGTCAAAGCAGACTTGTTATCACTATCTCTTCATTTGCATCTTGTGTTTCTTCCTCATTTGACATCGTATCGTAAATATAATGTGTGAAATGTAGGATCCAGACCACGGTGATACACATTTCAGTCTGGACATGAGGGTGAAGCTTCTCCTCTCTCCATTGTTGGGCCTAGAGCAAGGATTATATTCCTCCATTCTAGTCAGCTTGTGTTAGTCTTATTCCTACTCTCATATAACCTTCCAACCAATTTGTAATCTGTTATCTAAGTAGCTGTCAGAATAAAACTCAGACACAGGAGATGACACAAAACACCTGCTTCATATTCTAGAGCTCTTTGTCAACTACTGGCAAGGAAGGCTGATAGCATCAGTGTGGGACTCCACCCTCACACGCACTGACACACACACACAGAGTGATGGGGCGGGGCAAAGTTGAGAAAGTACCGCGCAGAAAGGTACTTGTTCTCAGAACAGACAGAGAGGACAGCGCTACAGAGGTGTGTGTTTCCTTGGAGAACCGTCCTGAGAGCTCACAGCAGGGGGTGAAGCATGCCTTCCTACACGGTCACCGTGGCGACAGGCAGCCAGTGGTTTGCAGGGACGGACGACTACATCTACATCACGTTGGTGGGTTCAGAGAAGTGCAGTGAGGGGACCCTCCTGGACAAGCCCATGTACAACGACTTCGAGAGGGGGGCGGTGAGTGTTGGACTCACACGGTCCTGTCCTGTGTGTGTGTGTGTGTCCCTGCACGTCATGTGTGCCCCTGCGTGTCGTGTGTGTCCCTGCCTGCATGTCATGTGTGTCCCTGCGTGTCGTGTGTGTGTCCCTGCATGTCGTGTGTGTCCCCCGCATGTCGACCTTTGTTTCATGGAAATTCTGTGGTGTTTGCTTGGTGGCCTCTTGTGAAGGAGAATTGCAGCTGTTACTTCAACTTAGGCAACAAAATCAAATCACTTCAACAATAGCATGTTGTGTCTCTGGTATTGGCACACACAGGTAACATGAGGAGGTTGTGGTTGTCTTTCGTGCTCATATTGCATTTCTCAAAGTAGAAACTGGGTGCCAGGTTGGCACGCACAGTTAACATGAGGAGGTTGTGGTTGCCCAGTAAAATGGGCATGCTCCTAATATTACGGAACGTTCCAACAGGAATGTAAACTATTCCCTTCACACAAATATCTGAAAACAATTTGCCTTTGACTTACTGACTAAATTCCTCTTTCTAGAAGGTGGAACTAACCGGTGAATGATTGACTTCCAGGTGGACTCGTACAGCGTGAGCGTGGACGAGGACCTGGGGGACATCGTGTTGGTGAAGATCGAGAAGAAGAAGTACTGGGTGCAGGACGACTGGTACTGCCGATACATCACGGTCAAGACCCCGGGGGGCGAGTACCTGGAGTTCCCCTGCTTCCGTTGGCTGGTGGACAACAAGGAGGTCGTGCTCCGGGATGGACGAGGTAATCACCTGTTGACCTGCGAGGTCACCTGTTGACCTGTCTGCCCCCCCGGCTCTAAACAGGACCTGGTCTAATTGGTCTCACCTCGGGACCGGGTCTAACTGTTCTGGTCTCAGAACCAAATCTAACTAACGAGTCTAACGAGTCTAATGAGTCTAACTAACGAGTCTGCAGCGCCCGGGTCCCCGAGCGCTGCACTACCTGCCCACCGCTCCTGGCCTGACCGCGGAGGAAGATGGCCATGGATGGGTTAAAAGCGGAGGACCAATTTCACGGCGACACCTATAGGGGCGTGTGTGTGTGTGTGTGTTGGGTTGGGAGGGCCGCCGTGCACGGGTGCCATGCATGGTGTTAACCGCGACAATAAAGACGGGGTTTGTCCGTCCGTTAATTCTATTCTATTCTATTCTATCATCACCTTAATTTCCTTGCAGTGTACATTA
>OMOU01054181.1:0-10855 GCA_900312585.1 Malacocephalus occidentalis | reverse complement strand
GTTTGGGATGGAGAGTGCTATAGCGACAAAGGGAGTCAACTGCATAAAACCCTATTTACTGGACAAAGTTCATGATCAAATAGGGTTTTTTTTTTCAAAATGAGTTTACTAAGTAGTAATACATTGGCCAAATATGCCAATACATTATAATAGAGTGGCTAGGTCATGCCAATGCCAACATCATCTGTCAATCACACCTGGACCTTAGAGACAGATGAAGTTCTATGGGAGTCAAGAGTGCTACATTTAAACATGTTCAGTTTCAATCTGAATCTCTGTTCCTTGCAGGATTCGTCTCATTAAAATACAAATTTAAAAAGGTCACGGGCATGCCATTTCTAAGGTCCAGGCATATTACTGGTCCATTCAAGTTAACTAACCGTCCTTTTCTTGAGTAGACGATTGCCTTCATCATTCTGGGCCGGGAACAACTGTTCATCAACAAACTCATCGTCGTCTTTACATCTGCACACAATGGGTAAAGGTGGTAGAGTTCTGAGGCATGTTGTTTCTGTCTACATGAAAAGCAGACAGTTTACATGAACGCATTCAACAATAATAATAATAATAATAATAATAATAATAAGGGTAAAGTTACCTGGCCACCCAAAGAACAGATACAAGCTTTGCCCCAATTTTCTTCGCTTTATCCCAAGTGGCTTGATGGCCATCCTTAAATACCACATGGGTGACATGTTTTGTAAATGTCTTTGACACCTGTAAAGGAATGTTAATTAACAACTGGATGATGTAGCGACAATTTATAAACTGAATGTCAGCTTTTCTTTGCTCCAAATCAACAAACATCAGAAACTCACCTCAGCGCCCAGTTCTCTGAGATGGTCGATGAATGGCTTTGAATAATTTTCAGTTTTATTTGATGACCACACATCAACATAGGCAATAACATCTGGGAACAGAATAAACGTAGAACATGTATAAACCGTGCATTCGATTAGAATAAAATCTGCCACTTTGCTCAGTTCAATAATCTCACCTTTGAGAATAGATGAACACTGATTGCTTTTGGCCATCGTGGCTTTTTCTGAACTTGAGGGATCACCTATCAAACGACAGTGGACAACACGCAGAGGTCAAAAACAAAAAAACTAAACTAGGCTTGCCAACAACCCTATTTCTACACAGATAGGGCGATACCCAGTACAATGTAATGATGAAGTACATCAATTAACACACTTGTTTATCGTCAGTTAAAGTGCATTGAATACGGAGGGTTTCCATTGTCAATATGCAGCGATACACTTACAGTACAATATGTATTCATAGCGTATCATGTACACCAGCATGAGCTGCTTTATATTACTACATTACACTTACTTTAGTCTATTCAACTATGTCCTCAGCGTTACATGTTGTGTTGAGTTAGTTAGCCACACAACACTAGCTAGCCAATTGAATACAAAAGGTGTTGTGCGAAATTATAAATAAATATACACGGTAATTAAGTGTCATGTGTGAGTGGAGAGCTAATCTCGTGTCCAGAAGTTGGACAACGCCGGCCGAACTTCTGGAGGAGGCCGCACGGCATCTTTAGAGTTACTATTAATCACGTTTATCACCTTTAACAACGCAAAGTTACATACCTGCGTCAACTTCCGCTGTGCGCCAGAGCGCAGCATTCGCGCGTGTAGTTTGTAACGCAAGGAACTCTGGGAGATATGCGGCGTCACTTCCCCACCCCGCCGATAGTAGACACGCATAAGGCATATTACGTATATACGTTCGTGGACTTAATGAACGGCATAATGATATGGTAAATAATTGTACTATTGTATTATGATATTGAACGTGGTGTATTCACACGTAATTATACCAGTATAGAATGTTGTTAACATATGATCCTGCATAAATACATCTTCTGATAGTTGTTGAGATTAGGCATCACAATCTCCATTAGGTATGAAAAATGCTTTTTGTACCCATTCTCCCGAAGTCTATGAAATCTATTGTATGTCACCATTTTTTTCCTTGTAAATCAAAGGATTTGCATGAGGGCATGGGTCCATTAACATTTCTTAATGATTTTACAGAGATGGAGGGCCCCCCCTCACACACACACACCCAGTACTCTATTGCCACATAGTGGTCAATTTATTACATTACATGTTTATTATTGAGCTAGCTGGCTGCTCCATGTAAATATATATAGACAAAGCCATTTTGTAGAACAAAAATACTTATTTATTCAGTATTATGTTATTGATATTGTAAGCATTGAAGCCACGGAAAACAGTTATTGTTCACACACGCACGTGCAGACATGCGCACGGACGTTTAGAAAGCTTCTCATTCTGGAGTGGATTGTAGTAAACGCTGTCTTTTTAGATAGGACACTCCTTTGTCTTGTCTGCTTTCAGCACCAACTTGGCAGAACAGCCCTTCTTATTCACAACCAGCTCACATCCATTGGGAATTTCCATAGTATCCAAGGCAGGGACCCTAGAAGACAAATAACAGAGAATTCAAAAGAAATGTTCTGAGTTGTTTCCAGTGTAAAGACACTGAGCCAGACATCGGCTCCACAAAAGTGAAGGAAATCAAGTGATTTATAAATCACAATCATTTCCTAAGAACCAACGAACATCGAGCCCCCAAGAAATAAAACAGCCTGGAAGATCTGAAAACAGAACAGACATTAATACACCAGACCTTTGATATAGTACGCCCCGACCCTGGACACTTTCAAAACAGCCCTCAAGACCCACCTTTTCACCGCAGCCTTTCCCCATGAGTTAGTTTTAGTTAGTTCAGCTATTACCTTGTTTTGTTTTTTTTTGTTTGTTTTGCCCCTCTCTCCCTTAATCCCCCCCCCCTTTTTCGTCCACTCTACTGTAAAGTGACCTTGGGTTTTATGAAAGGCGCTATATAAATGTAAGCTATTATTATTATTATTTAAGACCCCGCGGAAACCCTGACTTCAACTGTGAAAGACGGAATCTAAAACAAAAATCCAGAAAATCACATTGTATGATTTTTAAATAATTTATTAGCATTTTATTGCATGAAATATGTATTTGATCACCTACCAACCAGTAAGAATTCCAGCTCTCACAGACCTGCTAGTTTTTCTTTAAGAAGCCCTCCCATTCTCCACTCATTACCTGTATTAACTGCACCTGTTTGAACTCGTTACCTGTATAAAAGACACCTGTCCACACTCAATCAGACTCCAACCTCTCCACAATGGGCAAGACCAGAGAGCTGTCTAAGGACATCAGGGACAAAACTATAGACCTGCACAAGGCTGGGATGGGCTACAGGACATTAGGCAAGCAGCTTGGTGAGAAGACAACAACTGTTGGCGCAATTATGAGAAAATGGAAGAAGTTCAAGATGACAGTCAATCTCCCTCGGTCTGGGGCTCCATGCAAGATCTCACCGTGTGGAGCCTCAATGATCATGAGAAAGGTGAGGGATCAGCCCAGTTCTACACGGCAGAACCTGGTCAATGACCTGAAGAGAGCTGGGACCACAGTATCAAAGAAAACCATAAGTAACACACTGTGCCGTCATGGATTAAAATCCTGCAGCGCACGCAAGGTCCCTCTGCTCAAGCCAGCGCATGTCCAGGCCCGTCTGAAGTTTCTGTACCAAATATTAAGTTCTGTTTTTCGGATGTATCAAATACTTATTTCATGCAATAAAATGCTAATTCATTACTTAAAAATCATACAATATGTTTTCTGGATTTTTGTTTTGGATTCCGTCTTTCACAGTTGAAGTGTACCTATGATAAAAATTACAGACCTCTACATGCTTTGTAAGTGGGAAAACCTGCATAATTGGCAGTGCATCAAATACTTGTTAGTTACTCGATAGAACCAATTGCGGTAGACTGTAGAATTGGTTCATGCATGACATCACGGCCTGATGTATTAGAGGATCTAGTCATTGTGTTTACACGCCTGATCAACTATAGCCTCTTCAGCCTCTTCTTGCCATTGTTAGTATGCCCTATTGTGTGGCATTTGGGTGCAGTCAAAAGGCAGAGAAAGGGATTTATTTATTTAATTAAATTCCCCAAAGATACGGAATGTGCATGCTTTAGGGAGTATCAGTGTGGCCGAGGTGAAAAGGATCTACCACAAAGACTGCTCCAGACGCTTCGAAAAATCGCAGTATAAACGTGATACAGAGGCTTTGGCAGCACCCCAATGCCCACGAATGACTGAGGAAAGATGATTTGCTGACATTGTTTACAACACAATTATGGGACGATGGCAATAGCCCCGGTTCTGCGAACGTGTGCAGTACAACAAAATCAAGAAAATAAGGGGACAAGGGAAGCCTTCATGAAATGCAGAAATCGAGAGGTAACTATATATATCTGTGATATCATGGGGCATAATAAAGAATAATGTACTTTGTGATTCGATGTGTTCGATCCTCGTGATCGATGTGTAACATATTTTCGCCAGATTACATGTTTTTGCTATACAAACAACGGCCCAAGACAATTATGCATGGATTGTTCATAATTGTCACAAAACTACATAATTGTCACAAAGCGAAGCCTTCATCCAAGTACTGGCCAAATACTGACTGTAGTATATTTTGAATTCATTACATTCCACTACTCTGAAGTCATACAGTATTGTATGCATTTAACGGTTCAGCAAGTAGCAGTGTAATGTCACACTACACACAATCCTAGTTGTTATGGTGGGTACACAACGAAACATGACAATTCTATTTGTAACCAGATCAAGACTTATATAAAGGTAGCAATTGGTATGTCGGGCAGTGGTTCAAACTGAAAGGCTTGAATATGAAATTCGAACGTTCATCGACGATTTTGTGATCCTCCATTCTCCATCCTTTAATTTCCCTCAGCGATTAACAAAGTACACATCTGTCCATCTATCAATTGCAATCTCATGTAGCGCATCAATTTCCTTCTATTCCCTCTAAGTCCAATGGGTAGGCTGGTAGATTGGTCTAGTCATCATACATCTAGGTGGATACTCCCACCTGTAATCTCACTGTCACAATTTTAAATGGCTTGTAAAGGTTAATCACACTCACACCTAGTGGTATAATAGGTGCCTGTGGAAATGTTTGGTGTGTGTTGTTGGTGGCTGGCTTAATTGGCCTCACCTGGCCCAGTTAGTCTGGGGGCGGCAAGCCTGTGGTGCATTGGCTAATCAGTGCACCACAGGTTAAGTCTGGCACACACACTAAGGAGAGCTCTAGCATGCTAGCAACCAAGCCATCTGCTCCATACCATTTTCTTCACCTACAACTTTACAATAAACCGGACTTCAAACACCACAACCAGCCTGTGTCCTTGGAGGAGCCCCGAACTAAAGCCACGTATGTGGCATTGTAGCAGGAGCTTATGCTCCTGCTACATCCCTTTAAAAACAATGTAAAAAACATGCACTCAAGCGCTGTCAAGTACATGTCAAACCAACAGGCAGTGATATAACCCTAACCGTAAAGCTGTAAGTCCTTTCTCTGTAAAGAAAGGACATAACTGTACATTCTGACATCAAACAAAGGAGATAACCAAGCAAACTGATACTACAAGTCAAGAAATCTGTTCCCTGTCAACAGGTCAACAATGAATAGTTTCTAAATATATGCAACCTGGAAAAAGGTGCGCAAAAGTCAGTTTTCAGTGTCCTAAAGCAGTGTACATGTACGTGTAGACTAGTCGTGTAGTGTAGACTAGTATGTGTGTAAACAATGGAAACAAATTTACCTGTCAATGGGTGCGTTGCGAAGATCTTGCATGGAACCTGTTGATTATCATATGAATTACTATGAAGCAGGATTAATATATAATGATTAGAAATACAATAAACATGAATATATGACTGGAATAAGAAAAATAACATTCATTCATTATTATAAGAAAGAATTACAATAATATTAGATAATTGTGAATGATAATGAAGGGTAAAGAAATGCTTCCCTCAATTTTTCACCCTACTACTCCAGGCAGGCTTCCTAGTGCCAGCTAATGTTATTGCTATGCAACTCTACTGAAGGTCATGCATGCTAGCGGTGATAAGATGTGGGTTGGGTATGAAGAAGAGGGTCAGGTCTAGCCTGATGTTACAGCCTCTATTTCATGTTTGTAGTCTCTCTGCTTGTGTTTCTGCTCCATCTACATCCATGTTGCATTACAAGGTGTCGAGTGACAGCCTCAAGGAGCCATGATTGGCTGCCCATGGAAGCACACCTGTGGGCAGGCCTATAAAGGCCCATGAGGCCTTTGGTTTCCATGGCCACTGGTCCCTCTTAGTTTGACTTTGTGTGCATTTGTCAACACCCTTCATGCACAGGGCTCAAGCATCCAACACCCCACCTCTCACACTGATGCCTCTATCTCTTATGTCAGCATGTATAAGGTTTATTGGTGTTGTAATAAAGATTGATTTCTATGGTGTATTGGTTGCTCTGTCATGGCCTAGAAACACGACACCCGGGTTCTGCTGCATATCCTTGTCCTTCAACCAAGTTTGAATTATTAATGCTGTCAAGTTAGTCGAATCGGTATGTGTAGGGAATAAGGAAAATTAGTAAGCCATACTGTCAGGGTCATAGTTTTACATAGCTTTAAATTTGTTGAGGTATGGGTAAGGATTGATTACGTTAAGGATTAGGGAGT
The DNA here is from genome assembly GCA_900312585.1 of Malacocephalus occidentalis. Taxonomy (NCBI): domain Eukaryota; kingdom Metazoa; phylum Chordata; class Actinopteri; order Gadiformes; family Macrouridae; genus Malacocephalus; species Malacocephalus occidentalis. Next base: position 4,218 of record OMOU01054181.1, on the reverse strand, counting down.
GGGTAGAAATAGAAATAAATTAGGCATTTTGCAAGGATGAAGATGAGAAATGTTTTTTTGTTCGGGGATGGGGTATGGATAAGGGTCCAATGACAGCCCAGTATGTTATGATTAGGAGTGGTAGGTTAGGGTTTGGAATGGTAGAATAGCAGTGGTAGATTACAGCTAAGGACGTGAGCCCCCATCCGCACAAGATTAAAAAAAGACGCAAGAGGAAGTGGTCACAAAAGCAGAGCCTGTCGTTATGCAATAAAATATGTACAATATGCAGGCCCAACTACATATTGTAGTATGGCTTCACTTCTCAACTGCTTGACTCATTATGATTTGCTTAACTATATAATGCAAAAGGCTAATCTGTTTAAAGTCAATTCAGTGATTTGTTTAAACACGTTAGAAAATGATTAGTAAATACAAGTGTGTGTTGTGTCAGACATCGCAATACGTGCAGAGTAGGCTTTGAGTTCTCAACTGCTTGATTTGTTATTAGTAATTCACTCATAAAATGATACCAGTGTTGACTTCCCTCAAACTCTGTCAGATTTTACAATATATAACACTAATGGTGGGGTTTCATAGCAAGCCACACTGTTATATTTGTTATTAGTGTAGTTGCAAATTAAAGCACACCATTGTTATTCTGTTTTTCTTATGAGTGTGGTTGCAAATCAAGGCACGCTTTGACATATTTTCATTTTCAGTTCCTCAGTTTGAAGCAATGCCAAAAAGACAAAAATCAGTGTGCCATTACTTTAAATGATATGCTCTTTTTTTGTTTTTTTAAGAATGGAGAATGAGGCCAAAATGAAGACCTGGGAGTTGTCAAATTTAGGACACATGTCAACAGGTCTATACAAACTTTGACCACAGGGGTTATTAACTGTCAAACCTAATTGGCGACACCCACCTGCCCGTTTGCAGAAACGTGTTTAATGGCCCTCATTTGATATGCTGAATCTATTTACCAAAATCTAGATCGATCTTTTTGTACTGCCAACATTGAAACGCAAATGATACATTCTCATAACACGACACTTGCAACACACCATTTTCCTCTGCCTGACCCAAGTTTATATGTAGTTTTTTTGATTGACATAAAAATGGCAGAGTAATGTGCAATTAATTAACCAATTACAAGTCTGCTTCAGAATAGCCCAGGGACTTTGGGGTGAACTTTAAGAACATCCACCTTAGCTGAAAATGTACATCAGTGTCAATTTAAATGTACAACTGTTGTAGTCAATGGGTTGCAGTCGATGGGGGGGAAATATTAAAAAAAACAAAAAAACTCAAAACACGAACATCTAGTGGTGAGAAATTTGGCATGCTATGGAAACCAGAAGTTAGTGGATCTCCAAAGGGTTTGGTAACGCTTGGACCACAGGGTGTGCTATAAAGCCCCCACCCCCTTCGCCATAATTATTTTTTTTTTATTGGTTTCTGAGATATGAGATATGCCAAATCCCAACCCGGTCAGAAGACTGACTGATCGCCAGATCACTGCCATATGCTATTAGTTAATTTAGTTTTCTCTTTTTGTTTCACTTTTATTTCAGCTCATGCAACATACTAGCCTTCTCCCGTGTGCCTGGCTGTGGTGAATATGAAACCATGTCAAGAAAGTTGGTAAAATATATCCCGATTTCTTTATTCCTCTCTTGCTGATTGAAACAGCACAGCTAATCCACTGTGATGGATGATGGATAAAAAACATGAATAATTTAATATCAGCTTTCCAGTTTTGTTGCATCTAGCAACAAAATATAACTTCCACTGCCCTTTTGAAATAGAAGAACTAATAATCTGGTAATTGTTTTTATAGTAACGTCAAAGCAGCTCAAAAAGGATGGCACATTCGGCAAAGCGGGACATTAAAAATATCAGTCAAACTCATCTTAAAAGTAATATATTGTAAGACTTTTGCAAAAAATCTGTTTCACAGTATTTTATTTAAGACGGCTATAACTCAAGTTAGATGCTGTCTACGTGCGCTCTATTTCATATCTCTCTAGTCGAATAATAACGATTGCTCGTTCGTTGCCACGGCTGCAATCATTAGCATTGCTAATTTGCTTTCATCTGTGCAATCAGAATCAGTGCTGTCATCACGGCCAGGTCTGATCGGATCCACAATTTAACTTAATTTCAAACATACCCGGGACCACTGTAATAATAATAAAATCAATATACATACAATCCACTAAAGTTGGTAGGTCTAATGTGCTCGCATAGTTCTGATAGGCCTAGGTAACTTGATAAATACATAGGGATGTCAAAATAACATGTTAATAACATGTTAAAATAACGGCTAAACGCAGATTAAATCACACTATGATTCTCTATGATATACAATGACCATTTAGGAAATTGTGTTTCTCAATAGTCCTCTTTGTATTCGAAGTGGTAAACTACATCCATAGACCTATAATTGTTGTCTGTTATATGTATTTATCTCAACAGCAGTCGATGTTCCAAACCTACATGCACTGTGGTAGGTGAATGTAGGCTTCTTGATAACAAAAATTTTGTTTTGGATACCAACTTTCTCCAAAAGTGTGATCTGAACAACTTTTAGATATCAAACAGGGAAAAAACCAAAAAATAAATGTCTCAAAAATAGGATGCGTTAAAAAACGGCCCAAATGCACACAGAGATGCATCTACTTATTATATCCCCCTCGTCCACGAACTGATGTTCACTACAAGATTTTACACACACAAAGATTCTAACTCCATTATAACTCATCCTCTAAATACATTTTGCACAGATCATTTTTCACTGGTGCCATTCTTATTGGAAAATGCCACATATTTGCATAATAGAGTGCAGACTAATCTATGATGCTCTATGTTCAACCATGTAATGGGGCATTACATCGCCTATTTACGTAGCTTTGATAATGTGATGGTATGCAATTGTATCACTACATTTTCATTTTAGAAGAACTTACTCCAAAACAGTGATCTACACTACCTTTACTAATCTAACAGGGACACAACCAAAAAGATGCATGAAAAGAGGGAGTATAAAATACTGATGTAAAGAGTTGATGTGTCTGATTTGCTTCTCAGTTTTACTCAGCCATGATGTGTATTCATTGCATGTAAAAGGAGCATAAATCTACCTGTGACAGATTGACAAACTCAATCGCTTTATGGATTACAATGGACTGCAGGCTAATTTTTGTTAGAAGGGTGTGATTAATTAGATGAATGAATTACAAAACCTGTAATAGGATTAATTTCTTTAATGGCTTGACAGCCCTGAGTTTGAGGTTAAACTAAGGTCTGTATGTCTCACAAAAAATGAACACAAGGAATATTTCCCCACACAAAGGTCCAACATGGATATAGGCGGAGCTGGGTTGGGACTTAACTGGCGCACTGGACTTGCCTGACGCACTGTAGTTACACTCCCGCACATTTTATCCCTTGCACAGATGGGTGCAGATGGGAGTGGTAAGTAGGAGTGGAGTAAAGGTTTTGAGTGGTAGGGTAAGGTCAGGGGTGGTAGGTTAGGGTTATGAGTGGTAGGTTAGGGTTAGGAGTGGTAGGTTAGGGGTTATGTTGACCTGGCCGCTGGTTCATCTCCTGTTCTGCCCGCGGTCGCTTCCTGCCGTGTACCTCATACTCGTCCGAGCGACGCCTAAATCACACACACATCAAAAGTCAACACATGCGAACACCCACCCAAGATCTCTCACACACACACGCACGCACACGCACACACGCGCACACACACACACACACACACACACACACACAATGAGATGCATACTTTTATATATACTTGAATAATATTTAGCATGACATTAGCCTGAAAGTATTTCACATATAATATATAACATAACTATCACAAAATGTTATTCAATAAGATTGTGTTTGTCTAGAAATTGTTGGAGGTAAATATTGGCAATTGAAACATTTAGCAAATATGCTGAGGTCATGAATACACGACATAAATAATAAACTGCAGGGCATAGAATAAGATTAAAGTGCTTAATATGATAGATCATTGCTACCCTGAAAAGTAACATTGCTCAAGTAGATCTATTGAACAGCTTAATGCAAAATTCTCAAAACACACACACACACGCGCGCATGCACACGCACACACGCACGCGCGCGCGCACACGCACACGCGCGCGCGCGCACACATGCACACGCACACACGCGCGCGCGCATGCACACGCACACACGCGCGCACGCGCACACACG
>OMOU01054179.1:0-10080 GCA_900312585.1 Malacocephalus occidentalis | reverse complement strand
TACAAGTTAGGGGTTAGAAGTTCTCCAAACCAACCCCAACCGGGGCTTACGTGAATAAATATCTAACAAAAACCCTTTTTATTTTTACGAGCTAGCCGGCAGCCCGTCTGGACAAAAATTAGACAGTGGCCAAATCCCCCCCAACCCCTCCATTGGTGAAAAAAAGGATGATTTTAAACAAAGAGGCCTCTCTTCTAGTACATTCCTTTGTAGCAGATATTTCTGGTTGAGATTTTTCACAGCTCCTCACTGTAGCAGTTAGTGTGTGTGTGTGTGTGTGCGCGTGTGTGTGTGTGTGTGTGCGTGTAGCCACACGTGAACTCAACGCTAACCCCCGCGTCTCCATAGCGTCCCATATGGCAGTGACTAAGCAACACGACGCTGTACCATTACCTAACTATCCACACTTCCCAAAAAGATAGGAGAATCCACCCACAGCCTCGCTAACGGTAGCCTTGCTTGTATTTGAAAGGTCCATTGTGAGCGAAACACATCCTACTATAGTTTGGTGAGATTTTTGTGGGAGAATTCAACGTGCTTATGGCAGGAACAACCATAACATAACCATGCACGCCATGAACATGCTAAAGATCCTCTTGAAGAGATGTCAATGTATCTCATCCTCCAACACTGGAAGGATCAATCAGGGGTCATTGCCTCTGACATTGAAGTGTCAGGTCATCTTCCTTCCATATCTGATGGTACAATATTGTGTTTGGCTTTTGATTCTTCCTTTTCTCGTGTTGTGATAAGCATTGGTGGTTAAGGAACTGTGATTGGCAGATCACCTATTCCTATATGTTTTGAGTAAGGGGCAGGCAAAATAAGACTTCGCCGTGCTCATTTTCCAGTCATAGAATGTACAAACAGAGATGTGTTTTGATTGTGAGTGGCTTTTTATTTATGTATTTTTCTGAAGTTGTACAAAATTAAATAAATGAATGAATATTGATCAACGTGGGGGTTAGTACTTGCTAGGACTCAACCGCACCCTGGACTAAGCTCCTGCTACTCCACCCGCAGACCGTAAGTAAGTAAAGACATTTCAAAGCGATGAAGTGGGACGGTGGATAAGTTAGCTTGTAGCTGTGCGCAGTGCTGAGATAGATCGGCGTCGGGGCCGGCAGGGTCACTGATTGGCTGCGCGGGGAGGAGTCGTGGAGAGCAGAGCCCAAGGGATTACGGTAACCAGGTAAATTGGATTGCGGTAGATTGCGGCAGATTAACGCAGGGGTTAAAAAGCCATGTGGCGGAACCCGTGTCAAGAGGAATAACGTCCAAAACATGTGAGCACAGCGCACACACACACACAGACACACACACACACACACACACACACATGTTCTGGCTCACATGCACCTACATGATCCAATCCAAAGCAAAACAGGTGGGAACACCGTTGGTCTCGATGGTTACTTGTGACTCTTATGAGTTAAAGTTGACTTTAATTTAGTACCTTACTTTCGTTTAACTCTTCTTACTAGTTTACTTTTCACTTTATTACACTTTATTACAAGTTAATTTGCAATTCTTCTGACTAGTTTACTTCTAGGCTCAGCTCTTCTTAAAATCAACGCATCTCAACGCTTCGGTCATGTAATGTTCATTTTGATTGTAATCCTCCTAAATTCAAGGCATGCAGGCAGGCAGGTGTGTGTGTGTGTGTGTGTGTGTGTGTGTGTGTTTGTGCTGAAACCCACCTCTACGATGTCCGAGTTGGTCCGGCTCTCGTGGGGCTCGTTGTACTCGGTGTACTTGAGCAGCACCTTGTCCATGTCGGTGCTGGCGTACTGGAACAGCTTGTTGGTGCTGTTGAAGATGATCAGGGCGATCTCGCAGTCGCACAGCACGCTCAGCTCGTACGCCTTCTTCATCAGGCCGAACTTACGCTTGGTGAACGTCACCTGGAGTGGGGGGGACAACAACCAAGTCAAGTCAAGTCAAGTCAAGTCGTGTCCATTTTATTTGTATAGCCCTTAATCACAGTTACAGTGTCTCTCTTACAGGCCATATGATTATGGGCCATGTGATTGTGACACCCCCTTAGCCCAAGCCCCCCCTAAGGGCAAGAAACTCCCTTCATTAACAAGGAAGAGAAGAGACAACCGCAGAGAGAGAGAGAGAGAGAGAGAGAGAGAGAGAGAGAGAGGGCATTGGATGATTGATGTTTTCGCGTCATATATTTAGGTTCATGGTATACTATACTACAATATACTGGGCTGGACACAGGACTATAGCTTCCTAATTAGCCATCGTTTGGCAGGCAACTCTATCTGAAACTTGCTCACATGCTGGAAGATGCTTATAGGTTGGGTGCGGACACTGGGATTCGAACCCAGAACCTTTCGGTTGGGAGATAAAAAGTCACAGCACAGGGCCATTCTGTACAGTGACAGTATGTAGGAGGCATAGTCAAAAGTAGGCCAAAAAAAAAGGAGAGGAAAAATATAATTTGCGTGTTGCGTGCATATATATTGAAAATAGAAAGCCCTAGAACCCAAACCACTGGACTATCCTGCCCCACAAACAGTGAAAGCTGTAGAACAAACACACACACAAACATGCACGTGAACACACACGCGTATGTGCGCGCGCACACACACACACACGCGCGCGCACACACACACACAGTGTGCCGCGGCACGGAAGGATTGTGACGAGCTTAGTACTGCCCATCTGTAGAGGTCAGGAAGCACATGTGCCTGCACTTCCTGTCAAAACAGGAAGCAAGGAACCACTACCCCTGCCTTCGGCTGTACGTGTGCATGTGTGTGGGTGTTTGGGAGAAAGAGAGAGAGAGAGAGAGAGAGAGAGAGCAAGAGATAGTTCTCTGGTTCAGGGACATTTTATTTACCAGCCATTTGTCTCTCTGTGCTTACAGTGATCAGATATTATTTTCACTATTATTATTATTCAACCGCTCCTTCATACTTTATATTGGAACAATAATTAAAACTTATACTTATACAAACTACCTTCATATAGTGGACATACCTTACATACTACCACATGAACAGATCAGAACCCAACCTAAATCACATTGTGATGAAAAATGCAGTCAAAACTATTCTTTGCTTGGTAATGCTTCAATGACGCTTGTCATGTCATTTGTAGTTTTTCCCCAATGAAATAAAAACGAATATTATGGTGAATTAAGCAAATATGTGCATTCTGCCTATTATGTAATGTATTAAACACATAAAGCGTTATTCTTTGACTCTCACTGCATGGCTATACTATCCACATTTTTATGCAAGGACTCAAAACTTAAAAGTATTGAAACTCTTAAAGTCCCAGATGCACATAGATCAGGATTTGTCTCTGCGTTCTAAAGCCAACCTAGCAACCACCCAAAACACCCTAGCAACCATACAGAACACCCTAGCAACCATACAGAACACCCTGGCAAATGGTACATTTTCTAGATGTATTTTACGGTCACATCAGTACTGGACTGAACTGATCTGATCGATTAAGAGACACGGTTCGATTACACGGTCGTCATCAACCAATAAAAGTACATTGACATGCATGACAAGTCAACAACCAATAAAAACACACAATGACACAAACGCCTTTGACAGTCTTGTGACGGCAAACTACCCGACACTTAGCAGCTACATGTTGGCAGCAGCTACATGCTATCATGCCGCATCTTAGCAGCGAGACGTAGTCTTCCACGTGTTAGCGGTTACGCGTTAACGCACATTTTAGTAGTGTTACGTGTTAGCGGCTACATATTAGCAGCTAATTGTCGGCATCCGCGCGTTAACGACTGCATGTTACCGGCAAAACGTTAGCGGCTACGTGTCTACATGCTAGCGTGTTTGTACCTGTCGGTTGCGCTCGTCCATGATCCGCGCTATCTGAATCTTCTTCCTCCCCATTTTTGCGTTTCCTCGTCGTTGTGTCTTATCTCATAAAAGTTATTCTCCTCGCACTCTCTTCTTCACATCCAGGTCCTCTTCACTCTTCTATTACTTCACGATGCTTCCGTTCCTTTGGGGAATGAGAAACAATGCGAAAGTCAAAAACAGAGTGTCGTTCTCCAATGATTGTTTGTCATTTATTTTTAAACATCGTACATTGTTCGTCGTTAGGTGTCATTGTGTCATGGAGGGGTTTAGGCGGCGTAAAGGTAGGGCAGAGGACACACTGGGGTTTGAACCCAGGGGTGTTTTTTTGGCCCGGAGTTCAACATCCGCTGACCAACGAGACTCTCTGGCCGCCCCCCCCCCGATACCAATACTCCAAGGGCCTCTCTACACACACTCCCCTTAAGACACAGTGAAGTTCAACCCGCTAGGGCCTCATCAAGAAATACAATTGTCATGGAGAGACATTGTTATGCAAACAATTAAAACACAAATGCGTTTTCACAGCAACGCAAGTAAGGTATGTGTGTCTCTGCGACAGTGTTGTGGTATCACTGTTCACATCGGCTCCGTCTGATTATCATCTGGCCATGTCAACATTCCAAAGTATGAAAAGAAAAGAAAATCACATGCCCATGTGCATACTTGTAGATGGGCCGACAGAATGGCTTAAAGTTAACCATAGGTTTTTGAAAGCTGACCGCTAGACACATGGTCAATGGAAATAACAGCCCTCTATATGCACGTGAAGGATCCTCCACTTCCTGTCCGCTCTGCGGCCAGACCCTGAATCCAGTCCAGTCCGGCGCAGTCTGCTCTGTCCAGTTCACCCCCGGCCAGCCAACCAAACAAACAAACATCCTGTGTGGGTCTTAGACCTACAGCGGCCATCTTGGCTCCGTCTTGGTTCTCAGCGCTAGGGCCGGCTGGGAGGATCTGAATGCTGACTGATTCTCCATTCAGTTCGGCTCGCATTTCGAACCAAGATGGTCACGAGGCAGCGAAGGCCCATTCACACTCGTGACTCTCTTCGTCCCGAGGTCTCACCAGGGTAGGACGAGCACGGAGCGGCCCACGGAGATAACAACACAGATCTAGAATGGCCGTCTCCGCATGGCGTCCCCCCGGGTACACAGACCAATGCGGCTTGTCTTCAAAACATCCAGTGAGACGGAGACTTAGCGAGGGTCTCACCTTCGCTCAGCTTCTAATAGGATCTTGATGGACACACACGTGCAAGCACACACACGCGCCAGCCGGCACACACACACAGACACACACACGGACACACACACACTTAAACACTCCCCCCTGCCTTAACACACATGCACATCCTGCATAAACACAAACATACACCCCGCCCCCACTCCCTTCTCCAACACACACACACACACACACACACATAAACACAAACATATGCATCCAAACCCAGTCCTCCCCTTCTCTGACACGCACACGTGCACAAGCTGACACACACACTCACACACACACACACACACACGCAGCAATGCGTCACTGCGAGGAAAGGCTGAGGCAGTGAGAATAGGGAAAAAAAGAAAAAAATGAAAGATGGACAATGATGAAGTCCACGTGATTTGCCATTGAACGGGAGTGACAGGAAGTGAAATCTGTGATCGTTGCTCGGTGCGTGCATCTCACTACTCCCACACACAAACTTCTGCTGCTATTTTTAGACACCACGTAAGCCAAAAAAGGACACAGAGGGAAAATAAAAAACATAAACGAGAGTGAACTCTTTACCCCAAACAACTAGGAGACTGGTTTCCAGTTTGGAAAACTAAAAAAAACAAAAAAACAAGCATGGCCGCTTGAATAGCAGTGTCCTCATTTGTCCTCATTTGTCTATTCTCTCCATCACACTGTCCACCTCTTCTGTCTCTCACGCTCCCTTTATCTTGTTCTTCTGGTGAATTCTAATTCTCTCTCTCTCTCTCTCTCTTTCCCCCCCCCCCCGTCTTTCCAATTAAAATCATTCTGAACTGAATCATTCTGTTTTCCTTGCAGAAAATGTACACTTTTTGGTTGTTGTTTTGGTTGTTGTTGTAGTAGTTGTAGTTGTTTGTCTGCGCACACACACACACACACACAGAAACACACACACACACACACACGCACAAGGCATGCACGTGAGTGCACACACTGTGCGCGTTGTTGTGTCTGTGTGCGCGGACAGCGTTAAGGCACGGCAATGCCAACAGAGCGACATGTGGTGCCTGCCCTTGTAGTACTTGGCAGGGCACTCGAGCAGGAGAGAGACAGCCAGAGTATGTGTGGGAGCGCAGATATGCACCAAAAGAATTAATACATATATATCTATATATATATATATTGTGATATATATATACTGTATACGTATCCCTTCCCTATACAGTTATACACATATTATATTGAGGTGGTAAATGACCTCCCTGCCCCCCTTAGTTCCATTGATATCAAACAGTCAAAGTATTGTTTGTAAGTCAACAGGACACATAAGTAGTCTATTTATGCTACCGTACGGTTGGGCGATCTCAACAATGGCCAACACTGTCTAAGCCCCTTCAAAACCACATGCTACGAAGATATAGGGCAATGTTGCGTTGTAAAGCTAGCACTAGCATAGCATATGAGTGCAGTCCCAGCTGTTGGCCAACATTAGGGCCGAATGTTGCAGGTTGTAAAACTCCCCGAGATATTGGCCCTGATGTGGTGTAGTAGGCTGCCATCCATAGTTCCTTGGCCCCATATAACACATTGCAACTAAAACCATCCTATAAAATATTCTGTTGAGTTTTATTGTCCCATTAGTACAATGCTGTGATATGATACGTTGAGTTGGGGTGTACCAAGTGTGCTTGACAGGACAGGCAGCGATATAATGGATTCCTAGTATGTATAAATAGGGAAGCATATTGTATTGTTTAACATGAGTAGTTTTCATCTCATTCCAACAGTTTAAGACATTTAGGCGTTGTAAATGGGTGAGTAAGCATGTTATAAAACGAGGTTGGCCACCGACAAAAAACGGCTCATCTACTTTAGAATAGGAAAATAAAACGCTTTCCCGGGCTTAGGCTACAACTTCTTAACTACACCTGGCTACATTTGACTGAAACACATATTACCCGAATCAATAAGGGGTTTGTAATAAACGTTGCAACACATGTTTAAAAAAAAAGCAAACTTTTTGCTACTAAATGGTCCTTGAAGAGAACATGAATAGACGCCTAAAGCAATCCATGTTGCCTCCACGCTGTTATGATGGATTCATAACATAATTCATAACTGCTGTTATGATGAATTCATAACAGCGTAGTTATCTCACCAAGTCGTCGTCGGGAACATCTGCTTCAGTCCACATGTGGCTGTGACAGCATAGTCCACCTAGAGATGGCATTCATGACCTGGGCCCCGGAGGAAATGAATACGTTTCGCGTTTCCTGATATATATGTATAAAAGACGAAGCAAACAAAAAAGAAAACCCGAAAGCCCGAAAATAAATAAAAAAATAAAACGTCACTTCGCAACTTCACAAACTTCACTCAATTGACATCTGAGTTCCTTGGTGAAATCCTGGACATGTCTAACGGCCCTATGCGGGATGCGGGTGAGGACGGTGAAGGGGAGCAGGGACTGGCGACGCGACTTCTCGGGTCGCTGACCGAGGGACAGGAGGATTACAGCCTCCGCGCTGATCCAGCTCTGTCCGCTCGTTGGCTTTAGACGAAACTTCAAAAGTCACCCCCGCTCACTCACTAACCCGTTTACGGTTTGGCGGTGGCGCTCTATTCTATTGACAGCGACGGTGTGTGTCGGTGATGATGGTGATCATCATCACCGACACACACCGTCGCTGAATGAAGTAAGTACGTTCACTCACCAAACTCTTTCATCAATTCTTCGCGTCCTTCGCATCCAACCAAAACTCAATTCCGTCTTCAAGTCTGTCTTCCTTTCATGTCCCCGAGGTTCGGTCCAAGCCGGCTCGGTTCGCGCCTATAGAAAAGGAAGGGGAGGGAGAAGTGCGGGACGGTCCAGCGGTCAACCGTGGAGCGGCATCGTCGAGATGTCTCGTCCAGCGGTTTCTTTTAGTTTCTTTATGGATGGACCCGGAGCACCGGTCTCTCGGGTGGGGTTTCTCAAGCACCTGGAAATCGAGACGGAGAAGCGGGATCAAACCGGCGATCGAACTTAATAATAATAACAACGCATGTAGGCCGATCGGTCATGTTTTTACATCGGATAAAGTCCCCAGAATCAGCCTCCTCACAGTAGCCCAGTACTAACTACACACTAAAGGGGAGTGGAGTATTGAGGCAGCCTATGGGGCTGAGCGTCCATTGGATCAATACGTTAGACGCCTTTCAAAACTGTACTCACGACTCTCCGTAATGTCGCTGGGAGTCCCTGTGTGTTCACAAAGTTCACTGGTGCCTTTCAGTGGAGACTTGGAAAAGTACAACTCAACTTAATTTTTTTTATTTTAGGGAAAGGAACGAGGATGAATATGAAGTAGGCTATGGATGTTCTCTCTGAGTTCGTCGTTCTTCTCCCCAATAGCGTGCTCTTAAGTTAGGCTACTAAAATGCCACTCAAAACAATATAGGATTAAAAAACTGTCCTATTCACAGAGACTAAACTTTGACTAAGGTCAGCGAATCATTTCTTGTTTTTGTTCTTCCAAATAACAACAGAATATAATTGTATTTAAATATAATATAAATGTCACTTTCAACTGTTCAACTGATAAATGTTCATATGATTGCCATGTTGTTGAAATAAGAATCACATTTCACAATCCCATTTTAAATGTATGAATACACATACAAGTCAATAGACTTTTATAATGAAGCTAATACATTTGAAGAGGTGCCAAAGGAATTCAAATTAAGCGTGGAAGAAGACAGGGCTGTACAATGTACAGTAGAATTGACTACTGTATGCCTAAATTCACATCTGACTTAAGAGTTAAATTATGAAAACAACACCAAACACAGCAAAACACAGCTCTTTCTTCCTCTCCCTAGTCTAGTGAGACTAGCAGCAGCCTAGCATGATGTAGCGAACTGTACATGTTTCATATCTATAATATTCAACATCCTCTCCTCTGTACAATAGAAGCTGTATGGAACTGTACTAAAAACCCTATGGCCTTTGAAGCTGACATTTCAGGCCGACCTTGGTGAAACACATGTACACAACAGCTGAGTATGTGAAGGTCAACGTGAAAACCAGCCAGCCAACATCGCAACTTCCTACATCTTGTTTCACTGATATTTCCAATGCCACTCTGTTCTGTCTGCTCGCTCAAAGCACAGGGCTGTAACTCCTACAAGTACTTATGAGGACAATGTGTTTCAACGGGCGATCGACCAGGCCAACTCTGGTCGTCTGGGCTTTGGTTGCTGGTAAACTAAACCCATGAGTAATGGCTTGATATGCTGGCAGCTGTCATCTCCTGTGGTCTGCAGGAATGCACTGCACTCAGTACAGAGGGGTCTGGTTCCTTATTGCCCCAAGGAAAGTACAGTAAATAAGTCATTTCGCCGTGTGTTGTTTCTCATTTATTTCCGCTTGTGCGTTCCACTTCATGCATATTTACTGTCAATATTTTGCGGTACGTTCATGCCGACACTGGACATTGTAGCACTAAAATCTCGATTGACTAACTCATGCAGAAGCCCCAAAAGTGTGTCATACAAAACATTTAGCAAACGCAATTCTTATAACCTCTCTCACACACACACACAGGCCGAACTGTCATTTTCATTTTCAACATGACGGCAAAATACCTATTACCGTCTACTATGGCATTTTTAATCCAGCGTTTCACACTGAAACACTGTGACACCCGGGCCATAATCGACGGTGAATCTGGTTCTGGTTCTGTTGTGTTTCCGTTTGCGTGCGCGTGGATAAGCCCCCCCATGGGGGGCAGCGGTTGACACACACTTACCAGCGCTGCTCTGCTCTTCACCTGGAAGATCGCCCCTTCAGCTCCAGCTGGGGGGGCGGCTTAGTCAATCCTTTCGGTGTTTTCATCAAGAAAAGGCGAAAAAGAGAGAAGAAGAAGAAGAAGAAGAAGAAGAAGAAGTAGAAGAAAAGTAGAAGAAAGAAAGAGAGATGCTATCAAGCCAGACCAGCTGGCTTAGTGGAACGGGACCCAGACCTGGGTACTGTTTGGGACTAGGTTCAGTTCACACT
>OMOU01054164.1:0-10370 GCA_900312585.1 Malacocephalus occidentalis | reverse complement strand
CAGGTGTGTGTGTGTGTCTGGATAGCTAGCTTCGGGGCAGGGTAAAGCAATGCAGCAGCTAAAGCTAACATAAGCCAGGAGACCTAAAGCCAGGATACAGTTTGTTTGCACTGCGAAATACCTCCTCCACTCACCTCTCCTCCCTTTCATCCTCTCTCACTCTCACTCTAACCCTAGCTCACTTTATCTCTCTTTTGTCTCTCTGTCAAGGCTCTGTGCTGTGTTAAGCGAGCTTTGGGGCCATTGTGTTAAGCGAGCTTTGGGGCCATTGAGAGAGAGAGAGAGAGAGAGAGAGAGAGAGGAGAGACAGAGAGACAGGGAGAGAGAGAGAGAGAGAGAGAGAGAGAGAGAGAGAGAGAGAAGGACAGACAGAGAGAGAGAGAGTGAGAGAGAGAAGGTTGTAAAAACAACATGAAACGCAATTCAGGAGTAAGAGACCGCAGAGCAAAATGGATCAAAACGGGAGCACAGAGAGAGAGGAAGGAGGTCCAATTCATTTCAATTGAACTCGACTCAACCCATTTCAATTCAAATCCTTTGTTGTCATTGTACACACAGGAAGCTATTTCATATTTCTATGGTGCTACCCTGTACCGCTAATGCGGCCATTGTCATGGCCATGTATTTTTAACTGACATTGAACTGAACTGACATTTGTACATTATGAAGCTCCACTTTAAACTTTAAACTGCTGTTTGATTAGCCATGTGCTCTACGCACTGTGAAAAGGAATTTGATATCTCCTAGGTTAACTACTATTTAGCAAATGCAGTCTCACAAAGTAACCGCAGGTCAAACATTTTAAAATGTGGGTTCTACTGTACATATCCAGGCGAGGGCGCTATACTCACAGACTAGTGGTGGAAGGATGTCGGGACAGGGTGGTCGGAGAATTGTATGGGATCTGGAGAACTGATCACACAACACAGCTCAAATGAGTGGTCTGGACAGAGTAACCCCAACCATCTGGTAGACCCAGCTGTCAAAAACAAGTGGTCTAATTCTGTGTTCCCCATTTTCACTTATCTATCTGTCTATCTATCTAGAGTTAGGGTTACATAAGGTTATACATATTCTGAATCACATTGCTATATTGCTATATTTGTGCCGACTACATGATTGTAGTTTCAGATCTACCTGATCATTCGGTGGTCCTGTGAAATGATGACATACCTGATTTGGACAGGCAGGGTGTGTGGCATCTGAGACTCATTTTGGACACAGAGGAAGCTGTGGAACTGGATCAAGAAGCAGAGGAGCTGGAGTGAACACGCCATGAGACACTGTCCACGCTCCATTGATTACAATGGCTAGCAGATGGAGTATCCTCGCATTCACCCATTCATACACACATTCATACACCGACGGCGGTGTCAACCATGAAAGGCAACAGCCAGCTCGTCCAGAGCAGTTGGGGTTAGGTACAATCTTACACAACCTTATATAACTTAGGAAGTAGATTTCCCCATTGATAGCCATGCTGCTGATAACGCATTAAAATATAATTATTTCAAAGCCTTCTTCCACTCCTCCACTGTCCAGTCGAAAATATTGGCGGACGCTTGGGGGCAGATGTGGTAGCAGTGCCACCTAGTGGTAGGAAGGTTTTTGTCTATCTATGACTAAAGCACACTGTAGCTTTTATCGCTAGTGTCGATTGAAAAACAAATATTGGGAGGAAATGTATTGTAATATACAGTAATGTCCATATACTGATGAATATCATGTATTATTTTAATTGATAGTCAGTAAAAATATGTATTTCTCTAATAGTTACCCTTGGCGTTGAAGAGACGTCTCCAGCTTGGAGATGTAGGTGCTTTGCTCTTTGAGTTTTCTGTAAATGCAGAGAAAACAGTGTGTTTTACATCAACTTTTATCAGTAGTAAAACATTACGAGCTATGTGACGTAGAGTGGGCTAGCTTACTTGGACATCTGTTGCATCTCCTGTTTCATCTTCACCAGAGCTTCTTCTAGTTTCTCATTCTGAGGAGGATGACATTGAAGAAGAGAGTTGAAGGTACAGGAGATTCAAGAGTTTAGCTTTGTTTTTTGGAAATCAGACAAATTAATGAATCAAACTTTAAAGGAAGAAGTCTCTGTATGTACGTATATATGTATGTATGTACAGTATGTACAGTATGTATGTATGCATGTATGTATGTGTCATGATCTGTCCCTGTACCCCTCAAATCAGATTATGTTTTGGGTTTTTGGAGTTGTACATCAACATAACATGGCACCATGACATGGGGCAGACACGTTGCACGTGTGGTGTAATAATAATAATAATAATAATAATAATAATAATAATAATAATAATAATAATAATAATAATAACAATATGAACATTTCTTCACATATTCCATCGGTGACAGACCACGGTTCAACCGCGATGCGATATTTGCGCATATGCTAAAACCAAGTCTTTCCAAATGTTTTAAAGTATGTTTGTTTCTGCTTTAGACCAGAAATGCGGGCTTTTCTTTTGGGCAAGCATCTCTTCTCCAGCCTTGCAAATTGTTTGTGGCGTTAAACTGCAGTAAAAACCCTGATTGAGATGCCAATTGAATGCGCTATATATGGTTGGAAATCATAGAGTAGAATGGTGGCCATGGTTGCTATTGCCTCTTTGAAACTGTTTGTTTGTAATGACTACCCGTTTTATAATGACATGTATCTGAAGGCAGACACGCGTGCTATAATAAATACATTAAACCAAGGAGGTGCTTGCTCACCCTCTGCTGGTAGTGAGTCAGCAGTCTCTTCTGTTGTCTGGCCTGGAACAGCAGCACCTGGGGACAGGGATTAACCGATCACTGCTATGGCATTCAAACTGGGACACTGGACCCCCACAGCACATTTTTTATTTCAATTGTATATATTTTGTGATTTGAATTTTGTAGAATTTCACTCGATTTAATGTTCAATGTTCAATGTTAGATACCAATTGCACAAAAGCATATTCCTTGTTCACAAAAACTAAGGCAATAAAGCTGTTCCTGATTTTCTGATTTCAGAAAAATGGGGAAATCATGGGAAATCAATGCGATATTTGCTTTAGCCGAGAAAGAAGTAAAATTAAACAGAAGTGGGAATCACTTCATTCATTCCTTTTCTGCAATATGTCAGACTGTAAACATTACAACAAATCCACTGGAATCGATTATCATTTAGTTAATAACACAAACATAACATCATCACCATTTATATATAAAACAATGTGGCTTCCGCCCTGGCCGTGGAACAGTGGACCAGCTCTTTACCCTTGCAGGGTTGTTGGGGGGGGGCATGGGAGTTTGCTTATGACCGTGTCCCCCGGGAAATCCTGTGGGGGGTACTGCGGGAGTATGGGGTGCCGGGGCCGTTAGTACGTGCCATTCGGTCCCTGTACAAACAGGGGCTGTGTCCGTATTCTCGGCACAAAGTCAAACACGTTCTCGGTGGGTGTTGGGCTCTGCCAAGGCTGTCCCGTTTCACCAATTCTGTTTGTGATTTTCATGGAGAGAATCTCAAGGCGTAGCGAAGGTAAGGCGAGTGTCCAGTTTGGGGACCTCAGAATTGCATCCCTGCTCTTTGCAGACGATGTAGTTCTGTTGGCTACATCAGACCGCGACCTCCAGCATGCACTGGGGCAGTTTGCAGCCAAGTGTGAAGCGGTCGGGATGAGAGTCAGCACCTCCAAGTCTGAGGCCATGGTTCTCTGGCGGAAAATGGTGGAGTGCTCCCTCCGGGTTGGGAGTGAGTTGCTGCCTCAAGCGAAGGAGTTCAAGTATCTCGGGGTCTTGTTCAGAGGGAAAATTGGAGCGTGAGATGGACAGACGGATTGGTGCGCCGTCTGCAGTAATGCGGGCGCTGTACCGGTCCGTTGTGGTGAAGAAGGAGCTGAGCCGGGAGGCGAAGCTCTCGATTTACCGGTCCATCTACGTTCCAACCCTCACCTATGGTCACGAGCTGTGGGTAGTGACCGAAAGCACGAGATCGCGGATACAATTGGCCGAAATTAGTTTCCTTCGGAGAGTGGCTGGGCTCAGCCTTAGAGATAGGGTAAGGAGCTCAGACATCCGGAGGGAGCTCAGAGTAGAGCCGCTGCTCCTCCGCATCGAAAGGAGTCAGCTGAGGTGGTTCAGGCATCTAACCAGGATGCCTCCCGGGCGCCTCCCCTTAGAGGTCTTCCGAGCACGTCCGACTGGGAGGAGACCCCGGGGCAGACCCAGAACCCGCTGGAGGGATTATATATCTCATCTGGCCTGGGAACGCCTCGGGATCCCCCAGGAGGAACTAGGAAGCGCTGCGGGGGAGAAGGGCACCAGGAGAGCCCTGCTTAGCCTGCTGCCTCCACAACCCGGCCCCGGATAAGCAGAAAGTGAATGGATGGATGGATGGAACAATGTGTATGTTCTAATGAACAGGCCTACAGGGTGTGTGTCTGTGTGTGGGGGTGTCATTAAAGGCCATCCAGTCTGACCTTGCTGATCTCCTTGAAGTGTTTGGTCGCCACTACGTTGATGTCGGAGAAAAGAACCTTCACCTCAGAGGAGCTCTGTCAGAACAAACGTAGTGTTAAGTTTCATCATAACTCGGCATCTGCATGTTTTTTTGTAATGTATATTGTTTATTCCTTCAGGAGGAAAAATGGTTTAAGTGAAGGTATGTGTGCATTACAATGCATAGACAAAAAGATAATACATTTAAAGGGCAAGGTATCTATGAGGAAATACATCAATTAAGTCACAGTAATGGTGCTTACTTTGTCTGAGAGAGGAGATACTCGACACTTAGTATTACATATTATGCATTCCCCTGGCTTTCCTAGAGGAAAGAAATTGCATTATTTGAAATATTTGATTTGAAATATACATCACGTATATCATTATTACAGGACTAGCCTAATGCCATGGCATAATATTTAGTTACACCGAAGCCAAAATACACACAACGTTACTTTTTCTTCTTTTATGAACTGAGAAGAACACATATAGCATCGCGCGTTTACCTTTCTGAAAACATACATTGCAGACAATATGACCACAGGTGGTGACCGCTAGTAGGCGGTCGAGACTCGGGGCCTGGAGGCAGGAGTTGCAGCAGATCCAGGAGGACATAGCGGGGACACCCACACACCAGCCCCACCGCTAGCACCTAACTGCCAGCAGCTAGCTGTGGAGGCTCCCCGCTGGCAGTTCAAAAGACTCAGCTCAAGTTTAGTGACTCTGTAACGCCAAACAACTCTCTGTAATCTCTCCGCCCGCCCCCCCCCAAAAAAACGCCTCTACCGAAAACTCGTGAACGCACGTAAACTAAGCGCTGTGTTGTCGACCTACAATGACTACTGATTCAGACACGTTTCAGTGAGCTATTTTCGTAATATAACAAAGTTGCCGGACAAGCAGACATCAATGGCAGCCAGACGAGGTTCGTATCCTCGCGCTGCGTAACTCACCTGCTAGCTCACAATTAGCAGGTCGACGTCGTGATGATGCTCTCTTCGTTTAGCTAAGGCGCAGTTTAGCTAAACCAGATATTAGTAGTATCATGGGTCGTAGCTAAACTAATTATTTGTTATTCTGCTAGAGGCTAGTCTTTGCGTGGCTTGTATGGATAGTGTAAATATATACAACACATTCACAACCAGAGGGAAGATATTCATTGTCTGTTCTGTTTTATTGTGTTTTTGTGACAGTTATAGGCCATAACATGATGCATGATACATGTACACACTCTTGTTCCCACACAGAAATGCTCTAGGCCTATGTACTCGGGAACGTCTAACTATATTAAAGGACATTAGGTCAGATGAGTTTCTTGGCGATGAGGAAGTCTTTGAGCCGGGTGATTTGCCAGAAGCCCACGGAGACCAGGATGCCCGTTTGCACCACCGCCCACCACAGCACGCTGCTGTTGGTGTCCTCGCTGATTTGACGAAACGCCTCTTCTTTATCCTAAAGGGAACAATTGAACAGGATCGACTAAAGAATACATACAGTATATACGATAAATTCAACTCCCCATTTTGAAAATGTAACAGTAGGTTATTTTCTATAGTTCTGTTTTAGGACCTAAAACAATACATCTCAGATGTATCTTCATTAATTTCTGCCTAACAAATAAATGCATGATAAACATGCCTCACAATATTGGGAGTGCATATATATACTGTATATATAGATGACCATACTCTTATTAGTTCTGAATGCGGGCGTGTAAAAACCCAGTGGTGTACTGTATACCCGCTGGTACTCCTGCTGCCTGGTGATGTACATCATCTGATCGATCAAGTGACTCAGAGAGTCGTCCATGGTCTGCAGGTTGTCCTTGGTCTTATCTGGGCCCCTCTTGATGGGATGTGCTCCCATCTGAACATCCAAATGCAGTTTCTACACACACACACACACACAATGTTGGGGTAATATCTTATGTACGCACAAGCTTTCCTGTGCTTGTCATTTTAGTTCATGTGATAGCAAGATGGTCTGAAGCTGAAAATGTTTGACAGAAAATATGGAAAAATACTGAACCAGAAAATGATGTTTTTGGTTGGGGTAAGTATGATAGTTTGTGAATCCAAATTTGACAGGAGATTGATGAGAAAGCCTGTTTGTTTGTGTGTGTGCGTGTGCATTTGTGCGTGTGTGTAACTCACCAGCCTCTCCCCAGCGAAGACAGAGAATCGGGTAGAGTTGCTCTGGAAGCAGAGAAAGTGCTGTCCGCTACTGTGAGAGGTGAAGGTGAATTTACCGTATTTACCGTAGCGCTTGGTCATCAGCACCTGCAGACCAGCCACACGCATAGTTTAGAACTGTTCTCAAACATAGGCTAACTGTAGCTCCAAAGATACACCATCAACTGGAAATTGAAACAACGTGATCACTTTACACACTATTTTGTCTGGATATAGTCATGGGAGAGTGGTTCATATATACAGTCAGGGGGTTTACAGGTTTAGAGGCAGTGGGGGTAGACAATAGTCTGCATATAGAGGCAGGGGCTAGAGAGTGCATGTGGTCAGGTTCGCATCCGAGTACGTTTGTGAAAGGGTCTCTTGTGTTCTCTTGGCTAGCGTGTCCCTGGAGTGAAGTACCTCGTTGTCAGGGTCACGCACGGTGGTGGTTATACCCAGGTGAGCGATGCTCGAACCTGTCGCCAGATCCCAGGGCTGCAGGAGGAAGTACCCTTATGGGAGGGGGGCAAGTGTTATTACATGTTACCATGTGCTGAATACGGTTGTGCAGTATTTGCATTGTATTTGTTTTAAAAAATGTGTAATACCACTGACATTATCCAAGTCAGGTAAATAAGGAAATATTAGCTTTTTTATACATTGTTTTTTTTCTCTCTCTTTCTCTCTGTCTCTGTCACTCTCTACCTATCTCTCTCTCTACGTCTCTCTCCCCAGGACTCACCAGTCACCAGCATGTCTTCAGGGATGTCCTCGATGATGCATCTCTCCTCCTGTTCTCCCAAGTCCATATACATGGCCGCCGCCAACACCAGGTAACTCAGCAGGCAACATGCCACGCCGCCAAGCAAGCACGCCATTTTCACCCAAAACTAAACTCTTTTACTGAACTACAAGATCATGCACATTGGCAGATTTGCCAAGTTCAATAGTGTTAAATGCATATAATGTTTAAGTTTTTGAATTAAGGAGTAGAAGGGTAGAATGTGTTCAATGTAAGGCTACAGAAGGGTCTTTGCGGTCTCCTAAGCTTTTAGGCTGCAACGGAAAAAGCCACAATGTGGGAAAAATCCCAGGTGCTGCTTGTAGTGACAAGGCATTCTACAGACGTGATTGGTCCTCTCAGGAGCCAGTCACAGTCAGTGGACTCTGGAACACATTGACCAGCATAAACAAAGTGATTGCATCTCTGTATCACAATGTTCTATTTAGTCGGTAGCAGATGCTTTTATCCAAAGCGACTTAGTCTGTGGACATCAAACCCAGTGCTTTTCAGTTGCTATAAATTCCTAGTTTCTACATAGAAGGTTTGTTTAACATCCACAAGTCAACTCCATATTCTGGCACAGTAGTAGTAGGCCTACTGGTGTGTACTTGGGAACCTACACATTTGTATTCAGTTGTGCACTTTGTTTAAACCCTCTCCATTAAAACAAATGCTATCCTTTGATCAAAACTCCTGGCCTCTCCTGCTCATCTATGTGAGTCATAATCTTCTTCCATGTCCTTGTTTTATGAACAGAGCCAAAGTTCGGGCGGAAGGGGCCTTTAAAAGTGTCTTCTGAATGGCTATTCCACCTGGAACACCCCCACTCAGCATCCTACAGTAGCTACAGTATGACGCTGAGCGGGGGTGTTCCAGCCATCCATAAAGCAATATATCCTGGTCTGTTTTACACATTGACTTACTCGAATGCAGCTCGCCACAGAAGAAGAAAGTGTTGCTCAATATCTATATATTTTTTAAAGCTGTGTTGTGTCCTAGTGAATTAGTTGTTTGGTTTGACAGCAATCAGTGAATGTCTCGTGCACTCTCTGTTTCATGAGTTTTAAATCATGCATTTGTATTAAAAACAACTTGTTGCCATGTTAGCTTGAGCTGCTGACTCCTTGGATCTGGCTGACGGACACACATTTGCACAATGGAGTTCAGCGAGTTCAGTTCGCTGCTTTAAATACTGGATCTCAGTATATCTTTATGTTGGAAGGAGAGAGGAGATACACAGACAGTAGCTTGACCAGTGTTGATGTGGATGCTGGTCATCACCATCATATTGTGTGAATGCAACCTTTAAAAGTATACTTCTTGCTCTTGTTCGATGTATTTACATTTTATTGACAACAGATGGACACATATAAACAGCATTATAATTGACTATTTTACAAAAAGTCACTTCCATTAGTGAGACATCATTGAGCAACAATAACAAAGACAAATATTGCTGTAAACTTTAAAACTGTACAGTACAGGTTAAAATCCTGTAAATAAATGTATTCTTTGTCTTGAGGAAAACAACCACAGTGAATGTAAAACATTTGAAACACTATGAACACTATGAATACTCCATAGTCGTAAACCAGTCTGTAGATTTTATATAGATTTAGTGAAGCACCATTTAAGCACCATTATCGCCCCTTGTCAAGTTTAGTTCTGCATTTTTCCAAAGTTTTATCATTATTTTTAAGATCTGGGGCAACCAAAAAAGGGACCTACTAGCCACATCTTGCAGCCTTCCTAATTCTTGGAGAGCCACTTATTTATATTTGTATGGTGTGAAGACGGTCTTTAGGGGTGCTATTCCATCAAACGTCCACGTCTGATGCACTACAAAGTTTAAACAGTCCACCTACACTTCTTTGTGATTCTCATGTGCAGTACGTGCAGAGCGCTTCCAGTTGTTTCTCAGTCTCCCCTTTCCTTTCCTACCCTTCCTCTTTCTTCTCTCCTTCCCCTTGCTCTTCCTCTCCTTCCTCTCCTTTTCCTCCCTCTGTTCCTGGCCTAGTCATAAGCAGTTCTCGGGGGTGCACTTCCTCTCCTCCTCCAGCAGAGGGCAGGCCGCGCCGTGGTTGGCCGAGTGCATCAGCACGTAGCGTGTGCGGTGCCTGACGCCCGAGTCTCCGCACTTCCCTTTGCACAAGCCCCACGGAGACCACGCGGACACCTCGCAATCCAGGGGAGTTTCTGCAGACAGGGGGCGACAAAAAATTAACAATCTATCTCCCATTGCTATTCCTTTTAAACCCATAAGTTTAATGGTCTATATATTCTTAAAATTGAGTATGAATAATACAGATAATAGGTGCACATTTCTGTTTTGTTGGCTGTCTATTCGCTTTTGTATTGTTTTATCTAGTTAAAATTATCAATTTGTTTGCGAGGAGATTGAAATGGAGAAACCCAATAAAAGGGTTAGGTTTCAGCGTTTAGGGTTACAGTCTGTTAAACATAATAATTCCATAGTTTGTCATTAAGAAGCACATTGGCAACAGTTGGGTCGGATGTAGGTGGAATTGGAGTATTAATTGTAGTTGGTTAATTATGGCTAAATCACTCTTTACACCCAATGTTATTATCGTAAATGTAATGCTGAGCAGCAAAGACAGCGACACACACATGAATTCACATTCACACCTTATATTGTCTGATACTGTCAAAATTGTATCTGCAATTCCTCTCTCTGTCTATGTCTCTATCTCTCTGTCTCTCTCTCTGTCTCTCTGTCTCTCTCTCTCTATCTCTCTGTCTCTCTCTGTCTCTCTGTCTCTCTCTGTCTCTGTCTCTCTCTCTGTCTCTGTATCTTTCTCTCTGTGTCTCTCTGTCTGTCTCTGTGTCTCTGTCTCTGTCTCTCTGTCTGTCTCTGTGTCTCTGTCTTTGTATCTTTCTCTCTCTGTCTCTCTATCTCTCTCTGT
>OMOU01054143.1:20235-31293 GCA_900312585.1 Malacocephalus occidentalis | reverse complement strand
GGGGGGGGGGGGCAACCATAACCATCATCAAGTTAACAGAAATATATGCATTGTTATATGAATATATGACCAGATATTGTGGCCAAGGCTTAGGAAATTATGGTTCACTTACAAGTAAACTTGTGTGGCACAGGTCGTAGCATAGAGTTAACTTATATTTTTCAATATATTGATACCGACATTGTTTGCAGATTTTAACATTGGGAGGAGATTCCCCCCCCCACACACACACACCTAATTCATATCATAATTACAGTCTTGGTACATTAACATTGTTTGTTGTCTTGTCCATCGACTTCCACATGCATACATAACGCTATACATTGGTGCGTCCGTGATTACAGTACTTACATTATGAGAAATGTGCATTCATTTACAACTAAACACGGTTTAAAAAAAAAGATAAACACAGTTGCCAATGGAGCCCATGTCTAATTCATTCAGCACTTGTTTCACCCGGACACAATAAGCGTTGCACATCACACACGATTGAAAAGACGATAGGCGTGTGTGACGCTTTGTTGCGATTGAATGCTACTTTAAAAAAAATAATCATTTCCAAATCCTGAACTGCAGTAAAGTTGTCATCCAGATTAAAATATTCGTTTCTTGTGACTATAGATAACTATAGATTGCATAATGCAATCTATAGTTAGCCACATCGGCTAGCCAACATTAGGATTACATCCTTCTTAGTGTCGTAATTTCCACAGGAAACCCAACAGATTGTGAGTTATTGTTGTTGTTCGGGTTGTGTGGTCTGTGTTGATCTGTGTTGCCAACAGCTCACATTGTTATGTTCCCTAAATGTTACTTGTTAACGCGTACACTCCTACATGGGATCTGGGAGCTGCAGTGCACTTGAATAACTGACTATAGACCTACTTTTAGAAGCTATACAAAATGCTGCGAATCTTTGTGAGTATATTTATATATTCCATTTATTTTTATATTCAGTTCAGGTAGGATCGCGGGTTGCTTGCTCTCTTGAGTTTTCACGATGCCGACGGTGGTGGTGATGGACGTGTCGCTGTCCATGACGCGGCCAGTGTCGCTAGAGGGCAACGAGGAGTTTCAGCGGAAGAACCTGGCGGTCCACGGACTCACGATGCTGTTCGAACACATGGCTGCCAACTATCGTCTGGAGTTCACATCCCTGGTGGCCTTTTCATCCCTCTGGGAGCTCCTGGTGCCCTTCACCAGAGACTATAACACGCTGCAGGTACATCAAACTAGCAGTGCCACTGTGCACTCGTGGTTGTACACATGAGTTTCAGAGCACTATTTTAAAAATATATTTATACTATTATATTTGATTTTAAAACGTCATTAGTGTTGATCTTTGTATGATTCTATATTGTGCAGGAGGCCCTCAGTAACCTGGAAGACTATGACAAGACATTCATAGAATCAGCTCTCAATGGAGTGAGCAACGTAGTTCAACAGGAATGGGGCAGTTCCTGTCCATGTCAGGTATCCATCTATACAGACATGTTTTATACACGCAAAATCATAATTCCAAGTTAGTTTGTAGTTGGACATGCTGTGATGTTGGTGGTTAGTGTGTGTGTGTGTGTGTGTGTGTGTGTGTGTGTGTGTGTGTGGCGTGCGCTCGTGCGCGTGCTTGTGTGAGTGACCGGCTCTGTCTGTCCTGTTGTGCAGGTGGTGCTGGTGACGGATGGCTCTCTCGGTATTGGGAAGGGCTCGCTGCGTCATTCCCTCCAAACGCTGAAACATCGCGCGGACGACAAAAAGTTCCCCCTCCCGTTTCCTTTTCCTACCAAGATGTTCATCATGTGTGTTGCCAACGCTGAGGAGGTATCCAGTCCGTCCATCCCACTTAGTCACATCTTTACTCCAATACGACAATAGTAACATAGTATTTACATCTTACATTTGACTTACTTTAGACCTACTGATTGTTGTGCTTTTGTTCACGCATTTAATTGACTGTTAATTCATTCATGCCACATATCTGTTCCAACATTGAACTGCCAGCTGCAGACGACCGATGCGATGGACAACTTGGAGGAGCTGCTCCGCCTCAGTGGTGGTGATGGTCAGATCTTCACGATGGACGGGCCACTGTGTCTGAAGAGTGTACAGGCCATGTTTGGGTAAAGCAAGACTGTGTCTTTCGTGTTTCTTTGGAGCATCCCATTGGGACCTCAAAGTAAACACCTGTTAGATGTCATAATTATAGTATCGTCATACTGTCATAATAGCGTAACGACTATTTTGTAACCACCGGTAGGAGATTCGGACATGGTCGTTCATATGCGTGCCTTACAATGCCTAAAAGGAAACGTGTATCCTCAAGTATATCATTTGACATGTGTGTTTGTCTGCAGGAGGCTCATAGACCAGGCGTACTCCCCCTTCCACGCGGTTCTGCACTGCGGGAACCTGTCCTCGGATGTCCAGGTGTTCCCTCGGCCAGAGCCTGTGGTGGTGGATGACGAAGTGGACCCAATGCCCCGGGTGGTCAACACCGGTACGCAGTCCTCTAGCAGGTGTACATGCGTTCACGTCAACATTGCACAGGAGGCTTAACTGAGTTTCCCCCTGTTTTGGTTTATTGTAGACTTGGAGATTGTGGGATTCATTGAGATAGGCGACATTTCAAGCCCCCCTGTCACATCCCGGCACTTGGTACTGCCCATCGCTGTAAACAAAGGTTTGCATTTCATGTTTTTAACCATGGCGGAGGGTAGTGCAGTGGCTAGCGTGTTCGACTCCCAGCCAACCGTGCTGTGTTAACCTGTAGCCACCCGAACTGACAATCATCATCTGTGTCTGTATGTGCATGGATTAAAGCACCCACTAAATGACTGAACAGTAATTGTGGTAATTGTAAGTGACCGTATTGTGCTGTACAAAACATGTGAGAATGCAATTCTAAAAACTGCTCCAAGCATGAGTGTCCGTGGCGTTTTTCCAGAGGCGGACGATGTTGGGACCGGAGCTGCAGAGGAGCCTGAGGAGGAGGTCTCCGCCAGTCAAATGGCGGGGAAGAGTCCAAACTTCTGTGTCCTTTTACACGGCAGCTTAAAGGTGGAGGGCATGGTGGCACTGGTCCAGCTGGGGTGAGTGGCTTTCCTACTAATGTGCCCTTAATGACACCTCATCCATCAGTCCCTGTCTGTCTGTCTCTCCGTCTGATTGACTCATAAATGGCAATAACTATTATTATAACTATAACTATATATATTATAACTATTATTATATTATAACTATTATTATATACTATTACTTATTATATACAATTACTATTATAACTATTATTAACTATTATTATCATAAGTGAATGCGTGTCGGTGTGCATTTTGGAGCGTTTCATTTTAATACAGCCATGTTTAGGAGATAATGTATCATCCCTTTTTCATACTTCAGCGTACTAATTGGCCTAATCTTCACGGTTTTTAGACCACAGTGGAAACGCAGACAGGAACGGGCTGCAGGAACTTCATAGTTCCTGAAAAGTAGTTAATGGAAAAAAATGGGAAAGCAGCTTTTTTTTTTTTTTGGAACTAATGGTAACATGTATTGCCTGGTGGTCCTCAGGCCAGAATGGTATGGCATGCTGTACTCTCAAGCAGACAGCAAGAAGAAATCCAACCTCATGATGTCTCTGTTTGAGCCTGGCCCAGAGCCTCTGCCTTGGCTGGGCAAGGTCTCGCAACTGGGGCCAATATCTGGTAATTTAGCTAATGATGCAGTAAACCACATCTATGTAAATGTTTTTGCATTAACAAAGCAGTATAGGCCTATGCACTCGCTCATTGGTAGTTCATTATTGCCGTTGCTCTTTCAGAGGCTGCAGAAAACCCCTACGGGGAGGACGACAGTAAGAGTCCATTCCCAGTCCAACCCCAGATTAAACGCAGCTATGCCCAGAATGTTACCGTGTGGATCAAGGCTAGTGGACTACAGGTAAAATGCCCTCCATCGATCGTAGGTTCACCACACATCTACAAGCTTACAATTAAACAATTGAGGACTCTTTAATAAATCTAGGTTTCATTGGATGAATGGATTGTATGTTTTGCTCACACTGCCACTGTGGTGTGCATCCTCCTCCACAGACTGACGTGCAGAAGATCCTGAGGAACGCTCGGAAGCTTCCGGAGAAGACCCAAACCTTCTATAAGGTGAGCGCTCTGCCGGGCCGGCCTTTAGAACACAGCCGGTTGGGTTTAATGCGTGTGTGGGAATGTGCCTGTGGGCCCTAGTTTTCACAGGGAGTGTCGCGGTATTCTCGATTACAAGTGCGCGAGAGTGGTGCGAGAATGGTAGGCAAACGCTGCTTTGTTTCATGGTAACAATGGTTTCTATATCCAGTCATTCTTTTCCGCCACCAGCTGGTATGGAGAGTAATTTCCCCTCAAGCAGGCGCAGAGCTCACATGCTAGCCGTTTAGTCAGCGCTAGTTATTAGACATCTGTTTGGTGGGTCAGGCCATAAAATGTTTGTCTGTCCACTCGCCAGGAGCTGAACCGTCTGCGGAAGGCTGCCTTGGCCTTTGGTTTCCGTGAGCTCCTGAAGGGAGTGGGGGACCTGCTGGAGAGGGAGTGCACGCTGCTTCCAGACTCTGCCCACCCCGACGCCGCCTTCCAGCTGTCCCACGCCGCCAAGCAGCTGAAGCTGGCCAGCACCGGGGACTCCCAGTATTCTGCCTTCGACCAAAACATTGCGCCGATGCACACAGACTTCTCAAGCTGAGCCGCAGCTGCAGTCCAGACGCAAAATGAAGACTCTTAAGAGCAAAAACCTGCATCTTGGTGTGGGCTGCCAAGCCACGGAACACGGATGCTTGTGCATCACCTGTTTTTGCCAACAACATGGAGAGTCAAGTTGATGGCTGCAAACAGACTCAGTATTGGCACAGGCTGCCTGCCAGTGGATGATGTGCAAGACCATGTTTGTGCGTGGCATATACATATTTTTTAGTGTTTATACTACTTTTTCATGAATAAGACATTTAAGCATTTTTATTTGTGCGTCATGTTGTTTAATTACCGCCTGTAACACATTTGGTAATTAGTTAATAAAATTGCCATTTGTAATTACAGAGGTAATGGGTACCGAGGAGCAGACTTTTCTAGCTTACAAAAAATGAGCAGGAATGGTACCAACTAAGTTGATTTAAAACATGAAAGAAACAGCTTGGTTTAAATAAGGGTGTATGTAGCTCACAATGGCAATGAATCCAGTCTCAATGTGTGCTACAAGAGGCCATTCAAGCTTAACAACCAAATCTAATTGAACATGAGGAGTAAAAGTCCTTTACAATATTAAACTAAAGCTTTTCCGAGTAGTCACATATATAAGGAATCGTCCCAAAATAATAAATGATAACCCCTATGAAAGTGTTTTTTAGAAACAACTTTATTGCTCATGGAAATCCATTCAGAGTTCCCAAACAGGTTGGGCTACAGTATAAAAACGACTCCAGTATAAAATTCAGTTGACATGGTTTGTGTGTAAAATGAATGAGGACTCCACCTCAATCTCATAGGAAATTTACTAGCAATCATAAACATAAAATCAGAACGCATCATGATCCAAACAGACTGCGGCAGACCTGGTGATTTCAATAAAACGTTTTCATTTAAGACGGCAAGCAAGTGTGAGCAGAATCGACGAACGGAATTCACAATCACAGAATTCACAATCCCAGCAATAGACAGACAGTAACGGAGAACAAAATGGTGCTTCATCCTAGTTCGCTTTGCTCTTCTTTGTGCGGAAACGCCTCTTCCTTTGCTTGTAGACGTGTCGAAAGTTAACCGTTATGGCTGCAAATGGCACTTTGGTTAGATCACAGTGTATTGGTTCAATAAACCTGGAATCAGGAAGTGTGTGTTTATAGACTCACCTATAACCATGAGTACAAGGTAGAGATAGAGGAAATGGGAAAATCTGACAGATGTGCCGATGAATTTAGTGAGGTCGATGCTGAACAGTTTAGTCTTGTCAAAGATGGGAATGGACTGGATGACTGCCGTGGCTGCATTTGTTGAGAAGAAAAAGTTAAGGTTTTCTTTACACATTTATTTATACAAACTAAAAGTGAATATCACACTCGCCTTCAGCCAGAGTTCCTAGCGGGTACAATGGTATCCATGCAGTGTACCTCAACCAAGTGAGGGCTTTCCACTCTGTATTGAAACAGCCCAGCATGTAGAATGGATACCTGAAGGAAATGGCAGAACACAAAACAATTATCTACAATCAATAAAAACGCTTTCATTGTGAAGCACTGATCGCTAAATGAGCCTAAAGCACAGATCGCAAACAAAGAAGATGTGATTTTAATTGCATTAAATAACAACCTAACACACAACATCTAGACTCACCGAAATATCTCGATGGCACTCCAGGGATAGAACACAAAGAAGACCACTGGTTTGTTGTGCATCTCCTCCAAGCTACCGAAGATGATGAAGAGGATGAAATTCCTCCCGACCACCTGGAGGAGACAAAACATCAACAGACACCGCTCAGTGAATAACGAGCGGTAATTAACCATGAGCTCCTTGGCCGCTGAGGCTATATGGCAACAGTTAGAGAGGTGTGTTGCTGCAAGGTACACAAGGTAACCTGTATCTTATACCTGTATCAAAGTAGGAACGACTGCCGTCTTGACCACTCCAAACGTGGCGTTAAGGACCTCCACGGCTGCCAGTGTCTGGCAGAAGAACATGACATCCGACATGGTGTGAAATGTGTCGTACAGAGAATCTGAAAAGAGAGAGTGGAGGGTCGTGGCGAACATTGTTGATGTAAATAACGAATAACCAACAAATAACCAATATGTGCAGACGTTTTTAGGGGGGGAATATAATCCTGACCTTGGCCAAAGATGAGAAGCCGCACAGTCATGTTGACAAAGATCCAGGAGAAGCCGAGGAATTGAACCAGGTTGTATAGGAACAGACATACCGTCTTAATACTAGGAAGCTCTGAAAAATAAATGGGATTACCTCATTTAATCAATTTATGAGTTGATCATTATGAATACACTGGCATCAGCAAAAAAAGCATTTTGCATTAAAAAAGTAATAAACCATACATTGGTTGTTTGATTAATAATACCATACTCACCATTGTCTTCCCTCCTTGACATCTTTTTTCTTTTCTTTTTCTCCTCCTTTTGGAAGAAAGAAATTGGGTTCTTAACTGGACATCACACTGTACAGCACACTCATTGTGGAATCTGTATTTTACAGCTTCACGATCAAGAGACTCCATGTCCATAGTTGCACTACAAGCATCTGGCAAAGAGGAAATGGAGGTGGAGCAGACAAAGCAGTGATCCTTTATGTGCCCATGCACAGTGTGTGTGCACACACACTGTTCCTCGCAAACAGAATCCAACTTTTTATACTCACCTTTTCACGGATCTCCATCTCGGCGTCGGACTCATCTAGCCAACGGTCAAAATCAGGGGCCAGGAAGACCGGCTTTCGCTCCTGGGCAGTCAGCCTGTCCCACCAACCATGCTGTGCTTTCCTCACTGTAATATTCACCTGCCTCTGCGTGGACTTGTAGCTTACCTACAATTACAAGTGTCATTATAGCATCAAAATATATTTCCAATTCACACCATGAACAAGACTGGCAGAACTTGTAGTGTACCTCCGGATTTACTGGTAAAAGAAACTCCAGGTCAAACTTATAGTCGTTTTGTCCTTTTGCGCCATATCCCTGTCCTTCAGACAATCCAAGAGGACAAGACACATTATAGGATGTACGGTATTATAATTAAATCATTTGGTTTATTCTAGAAGAGTGATTCTGTATCTGTTCTGCATATGCCAAACATTTATCTTAAGACCATGAATTAACTCATGTTTCAATGTTGATTCATGTATCAATGGCTTACTCTTTCATTGAGTTTAGCCCCAACTGTTGCAGCTTTTTTTCGCTCCATGTTTTGAACAATAGATGAAGGCATTGCAGTATTGGTAGTCTTGAGGCTAGGCCAGTAGATAACCACTGTTCTGATGACCAGTCGAGAATCACTGTTCTAGACAAAATTCCAACCACGCACAATAATGACACCACTCACTCACCACTAAATTGTAGGACGTTGTCATTGATATGAAGATTCATATTCTAAAAAAGACGAAACGCTTGTTAGTTTTAACTTCCTCTTTCTTTTCTATAGTAGATAGGATAGCTATGCAAGTATTAAAATGGCGGTACTCCAGACCAGCATCAATGCAATCAAATATCAAAATGCGATTCTTTGTCATATCATTTGTATGAATATATTGACCCACTATAATAAACACGAGATCGACCGCTCCCGTCTCATGTAGCGAGGTTGTTTTATAATACACACCCACATAAAGTCACTAGTATGAACTGATCAGTACTGAGGGGGTCGAACGCCATTTGTTATGCACAACCACCATAGCACGTCCAGCCGTCCCGCACCGCGCCTACCTGTGCGTCTATCAACTCTATTCGCAAGTAAATGTCTTCATGGCGCTGTGCCCAATATACATGGGGTGTGAGCCACATTTTCACTATTGTTATCACGACGAATAATCTATTCTACGAACTGGGACCCCCCACTGACAGGTTGACAGCCCTGGAGGATTAGAAACGCGTCTAGCCGGACTAGCCCGATTCTGTGCGCATGCGCAAACTCCCGACGTGCTGATTGGTCAGCAGACGCCGCTCTGCCACCGGATTGGCAGCATTCAGTATTGACGGAAACAAGGGAGAACCAACACCAATGAATACACATGGGAAGCGAGTCCTGACCAAATGGGTCTTACGTTTTTTAATATTAAGTGTTGAAGTAAACCGATATATTCTAATATCGTACCACCAGTAATATGCAGACCGGTGCGTGTCCTACGTCCCGTAATTACGACTTATTGGCTGGAAGCGGTGCATTCCGTGTACTGGTTGGAGTAACGGGCAGCGTCGCGGCTCTGAAGTTGCCTCTTTTGGTCTCTCAACTTCTGGAGTTACCAGGCGTAAGATTACATTACATTATCTAACAAAAATGTTACATGTGTATTTGTGTATTTTCATATGTAAATGATTTTGCATGTTTAAAAAAAAAAAAACGTCACTTCCTTGTCGTCAAAACGACCAGGCCCCCTTTTGGGTGAAAGCTATATTTTACAGTCTATGAGTGAAGCAAGCAATGTAAAATTGTAAAAGTGGTGGCATGATATAGCGAGCCTTTTGACAATCAATGGCTTGATCGGATATATATGGCAGTATAGTATCATTGTTATATTGGCCTGCATGATATATTATCTGAATATGAAACAAACTCTATTGGTCCAATATTGAGCTAAGATCTGGCACACACAGAATTGTACTGGGATGTGACGCACATAGAATTGTCCAGGAAATGTTACACAATACACAAAGACCGGATGGGTGTTGAGACACACACACACACACACACACACACACACACACACACACACACACACACACACACAGGGTATATAAGACTGTCCAACAAGAGTGTGTGCAGCTTTTTACTTGCCAAATAAACTGCTCCCCAGATGTACCAAGTTCTCTTTCTCATCAATGGTCAGCTCTCTATTTTCTACAGCGGATATCTTTAATTCAATTATTCCTAGTAAATACAAAATTCCAGGTCTCCACCATTACCTTCTCCCTATTCACAACTGTTCAGAATGAACATTCTGGATATCTGCAGTAGTGATCCTACTAGAATAAACTCCAATTTCAGATATCCACGATCCAATCATTACTCTTAATTTAAATGTAAATCATTTAAATTTCAGATATCCAATATGAAAAACCATTCCAGATATACATTATGACTAGTATATTTCATTACGGATATCCACAAACGGCATTATCACCAGAACAATGCTATTCAGATACCTACAATTAGAATGTTAGATATCCAGAATGTGGATATCTATCCAACAAATCTCCTTGCCATTACAGATGTTAACAATACATTTGTGGATATCTGCAATTTCATTATTTCCTGTCGTCTCTACTTCCCCAAAGAGCGAAGGATGCTAAAATAAATATGTGGCTTCAGGCCATCTGCCAAGAGGAAGGGATATACACCTCGGGCAATTGGTAGGGCTGGCTACCATTACAATTTTATCGATTCTGATTCTTCTTATAGATTTTAGGACGGTCAAAAACAATAATAATTTTTGCATCATATAGCTTTATATGTATAATGTGTGTAATTTGTCAATGCAAACACTTTGTGATGAATGAAAGAGCTGATCAAAAGTCCCCTGTGGTCCTTCCTGTCCTGGGCTCTAGGTGGACGTCAGAGTGGTTACAACAGAGCACGCTCATCACTTCTATAAACTGGAGGAGATAGCGGTGAAGGTCTACACAGACAGCGATGAGTGGAAGGTGATGAAATATGACTTTCTTGTTACATCCTCAAAGGACCATTAGTCACAGTTGGAGATCGGATTCCATTCTAACCGTAGTGACTGGCCCCTCTATGATAGCTATGGGCGCAGCGCTCTGACCCAGTGCTGCACATCGAGCTGCGGCGCTGGGCGGACCTGTTTGTGATCGCTCCACTGGATGCCAATACCCTGGGGAAGATCGCCAGTGGCATCTGTGACAACCTACTGGTAAGCCGCTCGATGCTTTCCACTGGATGTGACAGACAGGTTTACCGGGGAGTGCTTCATCGTACACCAGGCTCATTCGTCACCCACAAGACATATAATGGATGCCATTGACGACAGTCATAATATTTTTCTTTTTAATTGCCAGACGTGCGTGGTGAGGGCGTGGGATACGTCCCGACCTCTGCTCTTCTGCCCTGCCATGAACACAGCCATGTGGAAACACCCAATCACAGCCCGGCAAATAGACAGCCTCAAAGAATTTGGCTATGTGGAAATCCCCTGCATCGCCAAGAAACTAGTGTGCGGAGATGAAGGTTTGTGTGTGTGTGTGTGTGTGTGTGTCTGTTATTATTCAAAAAGCTTATATCTTGTCGTCGTCGTCCACCTTAACTTCATGTGATTTAGATGATAGGATTCAAGTGACTCTGGGTACTCATTG
>OMOU01054143.1:0-17639 GCA_900312585.1 Malacocephalus occidentalis | reverse complement strand
CACCTCCCGGAGTACAGGTCCTGCAGGGCGGGGAGTGTAGCTCAGCCGAACGCACCGCCCTCTGCAGAGCCCTCCTGTCCTGGGAGGAGCTGTTGCCGAACAAGGCAGTGATGCTTCCTGTCAGGATGCTCTCCACCACACTAGCATAGAAGCGCTGAAGGATCCTCCGCTGCCTGAGGCGGTAGAGACACTGCTTCCCCTTCCCTGTGGAGTGTGGCGGGAAAATCTGGACCATCAATGACCAAACGACTGTAAAATCACAACGTATACAAGTTTTATTCTAACATATCAAAGTATAGAGTACAAAGTAATATTCAGCGCCGAAGGCTCCCACCGTTCAACAGGCCACCAGACTCATTGGAGGATGAGTGCCCACAGCTGCAGATGTTCACATGCTTCAGTTGAGATGCTGCTATGCCCAAAAAAGGAATGTCGTATACTATATGGACAGTGTGAGGGTTCCCAGTGCCCCCAATTAATCAGGACGACAGCAGACAGATGGTGCCGGGTTCCTCCCTTATGGATATCTGGTGTTTTTTCCACAGATGAGGAGTTTTCCATAAATTGGGAAGATGACCGTGATTGGTACCAGTTCGTACCGGAGCAAAGGTTACCTTAGGGTTCACACGGGGCAGGAGAGCACTGACACTTGGACGTCCAAGTGTCTTGTGCTACACGTTTATATAGAAATATGATGTGCAGTACAAAATAATCTCCTTGGTTTTGGAGACATTCAGCATGAGGCTGTTGTCCTGTCACCGTCTGTCCTGAGTGGACAGAATTCAGGAAGGAAGTATCCCGTCTCCGATACACAAAGCCACCCGTCTGATTGAATATCTTCATCATCATTCTCATATTTTAATCCATCGTCATTCTTGTTAACCGCAGTCACATGAGCACCGTAGCGGGTGGGCGGCTCAGGAGGAGGCACAGGAAGGTAGGAGGAGCGGGATCTGGCAACCCAGGAAGGTTGCCGGTTCAAACCCTGTGTGCTGCCTAGCCGAGTGTGGAGGTGTCCCCTGAGCAAGACGCCTACCTGCTCCTGACGTGATGGTTGGTTAGCGTGCATGGTTGTCACCGCCCGTCGGGTGTATGCATGGGCGAATGTCAGGCAACTGTGAAGGATAAAGGCGCTGTATAAATGCAATCCGTGGAGGTCCACCTGTTTCTTTCTCGCTCATGTGATTCAATCATAGCCTTAAAAGGGAGGGTTTCAAACATGTCATGTGATTCGTTTCAAATCAGCATCATCGTACGTCAGAATGTCCCGACTACCCTCCAGCACAACGTTACTGTGCAGTGGAAGTATAGCCTTCTGTACCCTCTGCACCCTACGGTACAATACATAGTAGACAAATAACGAGTCTAGTCGAGTTGATGCTCCCTCATTCATGCCCATTGGTACCAACCATTGCCAACCATTGGTTAGTCTCTAAAGGCCATTAGCAATGACGCCTGAGCAGGCCTGACGCATGCCTCCTGAGGATTTACTATGTTATTCCCTTTCCCAAATCGGAACGATCTACAGTCTAATCTGTCCAGTGGGAGTTATCCATTGTCACCGTCTATTCGGCCATTGGCTTTGTAGCGTCTCGACTCGGATCACGGCTTTCTGAAGTGACTCTGAAGTGTGCTGGTTCCAGTCTCTGCGGGGTATGGTGAAAGGAGGTTGGGCGAGAAAAGAAACGCCAATGGATGGATTCTCTAAGAACTGAATACCTTGCTCAAGTTCATGTCTACGTGAATGCCTAGACATTCAGCCAACTTCTAGATTGAACTTTTCC
This sequence comes from Malacocephalus occidentalis, assembly GCA_900312585.1. Classification (NCBI taxonomy): domain Eukaryota; kingdom Metazoa; phylum Chordata; class Actinopteri; order Gadiformes; family Macrouridae; genus Malacocephalus; species Malacocephalus occidentalis. Next base: position 15,855 of record OMOU01054143.1, on the reverse strand, counting down.
TTAACACAAACATATGGGAACTAAAGAGCGTTTAACATAAACATATGGGAAGCAAAGAGCCTTTAACATAAACAGTAGATTAGATTAGATTCAACTTTATTGTCATTGAGTACGCATACCAGTACGACGAAATGCAGGGAAGCATGGGAAGCAAAGAGCCTTTAACATAAGCATATGTAGACAGGAGTCCCTGTCTAATAATCTCTGCATTTCTCCATACTTATTATACACACACAGCATATTAGCAAGTAATAATTGTATTTTCTTAATGTATTGGTAAATATCTCCCGACAGTGTTATAGGGACCCATGGCTTAAGATATTGCAAATACTCTGAGTGTCTGTTGACACAGTCTAAGACTGGGTTCACCGAGTTGACCCTGTGGCTCAGGTCAGCTTTGTGACAACGCCGTTGTCATTGGAGTAAATATTATGTACGTGTGTATGCATGTATGATCATGAGTTTATTAGTGAGGAGGAGTGTTCTTGTGAGGAGGCAGAGTGTTCACACTCGGCCCCACCAAAACAAATATCATTTGACTACGTCATAGCCCCAAATAACCTGTTGTTGTGTGTTTGTGTAATTGTTTGGTATGGTTCTTTTGTTGCAGGTAAAGGGGCCATGGCAGAGTTGTCCACGATTATAAATGTTGTGAAACAACATCTTCACAAATTGGAGTCGCCTCAACCCACATGAAAATCACATAACTATGCTCTGTGGACTCCGAAGGGCAATCTGTAATAAATATGTACCGATGATCTTAGCTGATTCTGGTCTCAAGTCCTTTCTTTTCCTGATAGCGAATTCACATTTATTAGTAAGGGCAGTAAGGGCAGTGTATTACGTTGTTCCTGTTCTCTGTAAATACTCTGTGTTTATTTAAAGGAAGTCACATATTTAGCGTGTGGTGAATTCCATAATTTGCCATGTCTAACAGTTGGATTGTTGGTATGATCTGCCCAAAGGTTCTGCCACAGAAATGGGCTTCCTGGGAAGAGACTTTTGACAGTATGCAGTGGACACAGTGGTGCTATTGTATCGACAAATAACCGCAGTCAGGCCGGGTTATCAGTTATTTTGTTATCTAAAGACAAAACTCTCTGCCACACTGGTTGGTATTGTGTGAACACCACATTGACAAGAGTTATTTGGAATGCAAATAACCATGGGTCTTGTCCCCCCGCCCCCCCCAGCTTTGACTTGTCCGGCTGCCATTGGCTGCTGTGTGCTTCTGTTTAATGTTTTATTGTGACACCATGGCCTTGGCAATGATGTGGAGGAAGATGGCAGAGGGACGGTTTCACACGTGATGCTCTGCTTGGCTCTGCGCCACTCGTCCCCGGGGAGGAAATGAGCACCAACCTGCTCCAGACAAAATAGGATTCTTTCCAAGTGAAAGTAGTGATCAACCCAGGTCGTTTGCAGAACAATTGTGGGCTTGTTGATTTGGATAAAGAAAGTTTGAACCCAATGGAATTGGTTGATTTTAAAGCAAATATTTTCCCTGTCAGTGGTTTCTCCCTTCCAGTTCTAATGCAACAATACATTTTAAAAAATGCATATCGTTATGTACGCGTCACGATATTTGTTTACCGGTGCGGATTCCCAGATGTGAGCCGTGTCTGATGTAACGGCAACAGCTTCTGTTCATCATGTCACTCGGCGTAGACCCTGGGGAGCCTACAGTGGTGTTTCATCAGCATCAGTGCATCCTGAGAGAGCACCCACGCCTCGCCCCGACTCACCTGAACGCACCTGATTACCTCTGGCTCCTTCTCAGGTGGTAAACAGTTCAGCTATTCCCTTGGGATGAGGTGGAAGTTATTACATTCAAGAGATTTTCTCTCTCTCTCTCTCGATGACTTTAAAATGAAGCAAAAGAAGCAACAAGCATTAACAAGCATGACAGTGTGCTTAGAGTAATAACAACAAGGTTATTTGAACTATAAACCAATTCTACTTTTACCCTGTGAGCATAATAAGGTCCCTATACAAGTCAATATTGGGAAGAGTTCCATCAAGTTCCATTTATATTTAACCCCGAAGGTAAAGTCAAATGTATGTATTTTATTATCCTTACAATAAAATGTGAAATATTTGTTTTGTTGACCTAATCTTTACGTGTATTAGATTATGGAGACAATGACTCAAGATGGATAGATTATCATTCTTTCCAAATGGTTGCCACATCCAATACCCCCTGGATGCCATGTGTTGATGGGGTTCAAGGTGAGATGCCATGGCAACTGGAAAGGAAGAGACATGAGTTCTCTCTCTGTAGGGAGATGGCTTAACATCCCTAAGAAAGCATCCGTTTGCCTAAAAGGCTATAGGGACCTGTGAGGCTTGACAGCGCGTCTAGACACTGACACAGCCCAGAGTCATTTCTGTAGCAATCCCACAATAAGACAGAAAAGACAATTCTGCCTTTTCCGTGCCAATGTACACTACTCCATATCGCCACCAGAATCACCCATATACAATGGTGTAATTGGTAGATCAAAGTGATGAAATGAATACATAATTTGTCACTAAAACAAACAAGACAAGCGGGAAACAGAAAGCAGGACACCACCCAACAGAATGCTCCCCTTTTTATTAAGCCTGCTCGAGTACGGCCGCAGGCATACGATGCAGTAGGAGTCCCAAATAAATGCAGTTTAGCACGATGTCCAAGGAATGAACTCGGGGGTTTCCCGTGTGTGTCCGTGTCCATTAACTCCGCCCATTGATCGAAGCCAATCCTCTTTCTCCGTTTGTCGCCCTTTCTCTGCATGGTTGGTCAGCGCGAAACCGACGCGCATTTGGCGTCAAGCGAAAACGCGTCGCGCCATCCAGAGTGGAGCGCGTGTTGCTGATTGAAGTGGGCGGATTACGCTGAACGAGCCTCTACGCGGTCGTCCAAAACTGCCACCAAAAAAGTTTGTTTTCATGGAGAGCCTGAGACGCTGTAGTGTGTGTTTGACGCTAGAGGTAAGCCATATTTATGTTGTATCAATCATTTCTTTTTAAATGTAGAGATGTAGGAATCTGTTGAGCCCGAAGTTCACAGAGAAACGCTAAATGTGACGTTTAGCCCAAACACTGGGGCCAGCTACACTTAAAACACAAAAAGAAGCATGTTGAAGTTGTTTAACATGCTGAACATGCTCATATTTTGTAATTAAATGCTTAAGCCGTAACCAATGTGTAGAAGTGTAGACAACAGTCCCTAACGACGAATGGTGATTATGACAATACGGATATTCGAATCACACACATGTGGTGAAATGGTGATAGTGACATGTTTGTCACTATCACTCTTGTTTCTTCTCACACCATGTGTAGCAGGGGGTGGTAGCAGTAGCCGCTTTTATTTAACGGTTATTTAGTCATTTATTTACTTTCCTGAGATGATAACTTTGCAGCATGTCGTGATTGTAATAGGTGTCGTTAAACTTTCTACGTGTAAATAATTAGTCTCCCCTTAAGGTAACATTGGTCTTTTCGATGCATGCTTCTCGACGTGTGCGTGCGTAGGGCGACAGTCGTTCTGTTGAAACGAATAGCCTCGTGACTTCTGATTGAGTCGACTTGTTTCCTGTCTCCCTCCAAACTGTCCACGCAAGCCTCTCTCTACGTAGTGCATTGCGCGCACTTCAAGATGCTCCCTTCTGTGTGTACGTGCACAAACGACAACGTAAACCCCGATAGGATAGTGGAGCAGAAATGAGCACCGTGCAGTCTCGGTCAACGAGGATTTGTGACAGTCGGCTCCGCAGCTCTTCTACGGTCTCGTTGGGACGTGCTTGTGGTGATGGTATTGGGGGACACAATGTGTGGGTAAAGGCAGCTGATGAACCATTTGCTCCATTAAATTGCCTTGTCTGGTCTGGTGGCCTGGTGATCTGTTTTCGTGACCCTTGTTTTGTATCGTGACACGGGCTCTCAATCAGGTGTCAGATTCACAGTGAAAATTGCCACGCCAGTCAATTTGCTGACTGTGATGTCATTCAGTGTCGCTTTGTTATGTTGCTTGATTTTCGTGTGTGTGTACACACTGAGTATTATCAATGAATGCAATCATGTAAATGGTTTAATTCATTCGTTTTTATACAAGTATAGTATTTTTCCTTGTGCTTAATGTACCCTCTTTATATGATCAAGCAATAGAAATGATTATAATCCTGTGTAGAAACATTGTATGAGTAAACTGATATAATCTTAGGACTGAATGCCCAGCTAAATGAGCATGGCAGACACCTGTTGCATCACCACAGAATAAGTGCATATATGGTAATGTTGTTGCACTAATATCTTAACGGAAATGCCAGTTATAATGGAATGTGTACTTGGAAAGGAATTTGGACGGATGTTGGAGAATGCTGAGGTCAACCTCCCCTGACTCTAATAATGGTGGACGACCACAAGGCCGATAAGCAAGCCTAATGCAGCCTAAGGCAGAATGTTCCTCAGCGCTTCCCCTCTTGTCCCTCTTCAACAGAAGCTAGGCCTTGTTTATACAGTTCCCCGAGCTTCAGCGAGTTCTTCTGAGGTCTACTCGGACCACAATGTAGGTATTTAACATTGAACACAGACCTGTTTATACAGTACACCCTTATTACTACCGATGCCCACATACTGTGCGTTGTAAGTCTAAACACAAAAGACAAACATAATAGTGCACCCCTGAATACAGAACGTAGACCTACACATTACCAGTTGCGTTCCAGGAGGACATGTGTGTAATAGCCCTACGGTGGTAATCACTGTCTGTTGTTTCTGGACCTTGTATGGTCAATGTCTTGGACCATAAATAAAACAATGTCTTGGATCACAAGAACCAAATGCTTTTTTTGATGTATTTTTTTAAATTTATTTAGATTTAGTTGGTTTTTTATTGTTTAAGTATTTATTGGCTTCGATCAATTAAAATGTTTTTTTTTAAATGTGCACTTATTTTACAGATTACGTTTGCAATGTGGCACTTCTGCGATCCATCTGTCCAAAATGTATATATTGTATTTGTCAGGCAAATGTGATTACTGTTTTGACTATTCAGTCCCTTAGCAGATGGCTTTATCCAAAGCGACTTGTAGTGAATTTCAGGAGCAGTTCAGTCATTAATGAGCACACAAATTCATTGTGTGTCCAGAGGGAGAGTTTGCCGGGTTAGCATTTGCTTTAGCTGCTTCCCCTGAATTGGTGTGTTACATTAGCCTAGTTCATGTGAGGTATACACTTTTTCTGAAGATTTCTAATGTTTTCCGTATAGTCACTTATTCAAAATGTGTGGCAGTAACACCAAACCATGCAACACAGGCAAAAACGGTACGTAAATCAGGGAAAGGCACATTCGGATATCTCGGCGTATAACTTTTAAATGACTAGGTCTGTGGAAGAAAGGGTCTGTACTACAAAGCAGTATTTGGGGTTAGCCACGTAACTTCAGGTTTAACCCTTGGTTTTCAGTCTCACTTTTACCACTGTAGGGCCTAAGCCATCCAAGATGGCTGGTTGGGTTGGGACCATATGACCAAGGCTAAGGGTTTTGTCTCCCTTTTTTACAAACAAAGTGTATACATCTCGTTTTGGTATTTGTGTTAGAAGTGAGTGATTCAAACCCTCCCTCCTAGTCACTCACTGATCACGTAGATCCCTGTTAGAACTAGCTTACCTCACTCACTCACTCACTCACTCCAATTTGATAGCTTAGTATATTTTATGAGACTTAATCGACTGTCTGGTTATTTGTCCTAGATTTCAGGGCGGTGCCAATGATGGCAACACTGTCATTGGAACATTGGAATACACCATTGTAAGTAGTCAGATTTGGCTTACTGGTGCCTTAATGATCAGGGGCAGTATTGGTGAGCCCTTTAACTTGATGATGCATTCATGCAGCCTTGCTAGCTAGCTTTTTGCTAGCTTTCCTTCCTGCCTTTCATAGTTTCATAGTTGCCTTTCATCTTTGCTAAAACATTGCAGCTTTGGTGGATTTGTTGCAAGTGCCGCCCCTCTTACATGAAGGTACTCACAGCTAGATGGGGAAAACCTGGTTGACATAGCCAGTTGATGACCTGTGATTACGTGATGCGTGATTACGGCTGTTAGGTTTAGTGAAGCTTGCTAACAGCTAATACATATCCTCGATATGTTAAAATTGCTTCATAATACAGGCTTCTGATTGCTCCAACTTGATGTGACCTCCACAACCTGCCAAACCCCTTACTACCCATTTTTTAAATTTGTATTTCCTGCTACCATTCCCACTAATTGTCTTTCATTCCCCTAATGTGGGTTGAAGGTGCAGGACAAAGTGCAGTTATTGGGCATGTAATTGTCTTTGGGCTAGGTATTGATGTTAATGTTTAACCCGGCAACTTCTAGCACACAGTTTTTGCAAGAAGAAAACAAATGGCTGGGATAGGTGAGAGAGAGAGAGAGAGAGAGAGAAATCATATAGGAGTTCATGTTGTGAAGGAGGTCAAGGTGTCCTTCTATAGGTTTTGCATGGAATAAATTACGTAGAACACAGTGGAGACTTAAGCTTCAGTGTGCTCATATTCTTGCATGTGGTGCTCATCAGACCTGACAGAAAAGTGGGTCATGATTCTATAACATGTGTGTGTTACATTTTGTATACAAGTATATTAGGCACACAATGCCTAATAGCTGGGATAAGAGCAGAAGTGCCATTCAGAGTACATTAGTATCAACACCTAGGAACATACAATATTCAAAAAAGTACTATTAATCATACCAAGGTGTACAAACACGCAAGTTAGTGCTAGGTTTAGGTGAGGGAAGATGGGGGGGGGGGTTATGCAGAGTCCAGGTGAACTCTGAACAGGTCGGTCATCTGGTCGGTCAACAGGTCGGTCAACAGGTCGGTCATCTGCCATCCTGACATCAGCCGGGAGCTCATTCCATAAATAACCGTTCCCGTCTTGAGAGTCTTGCTGTACCCAGTATAATTTTAAACTGATTTAACTGCAAACCTTGTCACTGTGACCCCTTGATCTGACTCCACAACTTAATCTAAACTGAGCAAAATGATCCCCTTTCACGTCATTAGATCATTGTGGCCGTCACTTGCATCCAAAATGATTAGTTAAATATAGGTCACCGGTGATTCATTACCTGAATTTAATCCAAACCTTAACCATACAATCTGTTAATAAACATCTGTGTTCTCCAAGTTTGCCTGAAACAGAAATGCGTCAACAAATAAGTATACACATAGACACATAGTAGAGAGGCGCAGTGTCTTATTAAATTGTTGTTTTTTTTTCTTCTTCTCTAGGACGGGAGCAATATCGTTGGCCAAGTCAGCACATGATGGAAAGCCAACCAGGACAGAGTCTTAATGAGGGGGCGTCCACGGGAGCCATGCCTGGGTTCCTCGGCCATCATGGCCAAAAGTACCCCGTTCCCTACTTTGCTTATGGCCCCCGAGAAAAAGAAGAAGCGGGGCTAATTCTTTCCTGGAGCAGTTCAAGCACTGGATTGCTGGAGAGCAGGAGTGCTGTGAGCCATCCGTCTGGCATTGAGGGGCATGGCCATAGTGTTTACCAGCCATATAAAAAGACGTTGGGCCCAGAGGAGCGGCATTCACATTCCCCCGCGGTGTGTAGCAACCCAAGCAAGCAGGTTTCTGCACAATACGCAAGAAGCCCCGATATGAGCCGTCCTTTAGCCTCTACGTCAACAACTGTCATCAATCAAACAGCGGGAGGTAGGAATGCATCCCGGTCACCTCAAACCTCCCCGCATCTAGCAATTCCCAAGGCAGTCTATGGACAAAGGCCATGCTGTTCTGAACTGAGCTGTGTTTTAGGACAAAGATATAGTGTAGAGCATGTGACTCAGAGGGTGCCTAACACGGTCTATGAGAGTGAGTGGATGAACACTGGTGCCCACTACAACCGTCTATCTCCTATTCAGAGAGCTGCACCAGAGACATCTTTTGAACAAAAAGGGGCTCATTTTCAACACAATGGTGAAAGATGGTTGCCAAAGGACACCCCTGGGGAGAAATACCAGGACTTGGGACCAAGTAGAGCAAGGTCTATGCCTGGTTACTTTGAGTCAAACTATAATGGTTACCCGTGCATCCCAACTCATAGATTGTTTGGTTCTTTAACTCCACAGAGCCAGTGTTTGCAGACTTCCCCAAATGGCTATCATGGCCTCCTACCCTCCCACCCTCACACATTTGAGCATGTGCGCTCAAACCAGCAACACGGAATTCCATCACAGGTTTATCAGGAGCTCTCTCCAATGCCCAAATATGGTCATCTTCCACAGCACCATGGGTTTTATTACCCCGAGGCAAATGTGAGGACGGACGGCGCATCAGTATGTAAAAACATGGAGAACATGCATGGAGAAAGTGCCCCTGCCTTTCCGAATCACTTGTTCCACAACCTACCGGAACATCGGCTGATCTATCAGCCTGTGAATGGGGACATTTCTATGGTGAGCTCTGTAGCACGGTCGAATCCATCCTTCTTGCAAGGGTTTGATCAACGCTATGCCGTTCCAAAAATGCATATGAATTCAAGGCATGCGAGAGGCTCACCGAAAGAACACACTCCTCTTAGGTTTCGCACTCATGGCGTCACCCCTTCTCCGGTCGGCCAGCCCCATGCATCACCAGTCAGGTTGCATAATGACAAATGTAGTGGCCACGCTAATGATGGCAAAACACGTGACTCCCCATTGAACATGCATGTCGCGGCAAAAATGTCTAGCGCTCATGCAGACGAAATAGATGCGTCACGGCCGCCTGGCAGATTAGGAATGAACAATATTCCACTCGATAGCCAGAGCCGAGAGCGATGCAATCCAAGCCCTACCGTGACCCCAGACCGACCCCTGGACTACACCTGTTATAAAGTCCATGTCATAACTATGAAGCAGCCGAAAGACCATACCGATGCTTCAGATGTGCTTTTGTCCCAAAATGCGCACCAATTTCAGAACACAACAACTGACACCTCTGCTCTTGGAGCTCAGGAAGACCATGCTATGCCACCATCTTGTTTGTCTCCCACTGTTCCTAAAGGAAAACTCAAGAGGATTAGTTCACATAGTGATGACTTCAGCTCCATACCAATCAAAATTGAAAAGTGTGATCCACCGGATATGGAACTTTTAATCAAACGACAAAAGATGGAACGCGAGGACGAAAAAAAAACGGAGACGGACAGTTCAACAGATCATCCTCCAATGCCAATCATTGACAATGTATTCAGTTTGGCCCCTTACCGAGCACTGCTGCAGGCTTCTGGAATGTTGCCGTCTACTAAAAGGCGACAGAGCGTAGATCAGTCCACAAAGCCTTGTGAGGATAAACTCGACTCCTCTATCCAAGATAAAGGACCAAAAGAAAATGCAGAGCCACCCAATGATGGTCCTGTACCCAAATATGCACACGTCCAGGATACCGCAACAGCGAAGCCTACGTTAGAACGTATTGAACAAAAAGCAATAAAGGTAGAGAAGCAGGAGCTTGAAATGGAGGACTGTGTAAATAGTCATACAGTGACTCCAGCTGAGCACATTGAGGCTACAGTTAAAGAGGAGGCTGCAGAGGTTCATATTCCTGACAATGGCCCCATGTTTGTTATCAAGAAGTGTGAACCCGAAGAGTTTGACATTACACCCCCAACTGCTGTGATGGATGACACTTCTAAAACATGCTGTACCACACCAGATGTTGGAGGAGAATATCAAGATGATGTCCCTACACAGCCTGTACAACTGAACACATTGAGTGAAACGTCCTCTAAATTGATTACACCTCCTGAGCAACCAGAGAATACACAAAGTGCTCAAAATACCCCTCCTACATTTACAATTTCTAAATACAAATTATTCTTGCCCAGTACCCACAGCCTTACTTCTTTCCTTACCCTCAAACAGCCACCCATCCAAGCTATGGCAGAGGTCGACAAGGTACCGCTTCAAGCTATGGTTGAAGTCAGCACGCCCCCCATTCAACATATTGCAGAGGTCAAACCACTCATTCTACCTACGGCTACGGGCGATTGCCTGCCTCCATCTTCTACACACGTACGCGAGCGTTTCTTGAAGCTTCACCATTGCCTTTGTAACTTGGTGACAGAGGTTGTGTCGGTCTCACCAGAGGAGGCACTCAGAGAGTGGATTTCTCATGTGGAAATGGTTAACCCGACAATATGTGCTACCAAAAACAGCAAAATATCCTGTCTACTAGGTCTTGAAGCCAGACAAGCTTGGCTAAGTGTGCAGATCAAGCTGGCACTGGACAAGGTTATCCGGAGGCTCGAAGAATACATCTCCCAGGAACACTGTCCTTTTCCACATGTTATGCGGACAGGAGCGGTGTTTATTCCCATGATGGTGGTGAAGAAGTTGCTCTTCCCTCAGGTCCAGGGTACCCACATTGACCAGGTTGTGCAGGAACACAAAGTGGAGTTGCGGCCCACCACCCTGTCCGAAGAGAAGCACCTCACCCAGCTCCACAAACAAGCCTTCTCGTCCAAACTCCGCAGGTTGATGTCCCTCAAACACTTGCCAGACATCTACACCGATGTGCTCAACCTTTTCCACCACGCTTGCGTCTACAAGCGCCTAGGTAAGGATGGGATATTTGGATTGGCGCATATTGTGTGTATATTGTATCACCGGTATATTGCTGTATTGCGATGGACGTTGAACATTATTACAGTGAAATAACCAAACACACTTGAGTCACCAGAACCACATTTCTTCTCCACAGGAATTGGTGCGTAACAGTAATGCGACTATAAGGGAGAGCGGAGGTTACATAATTTCAACTTGGAACCCCGTTGTGTGGCGATTTGAGAATGTTCAATGCACAATGAGCTCCTAGATTGAGCAAACCCCAGTCTGGTTCATGGCATAGCACCATGTGATTTGTATGGAACCACTGCCATGTCTTACTTCCTGCTTCATCTTTTACATTCCTAGAAATCCTCTTTTAAACCCATGTATACTTTTTTAGAAGGAGACAATTGCTTTGTTTTCCTTCAAATGATGGGAGGATTATATATTTTTTCACCTAAAAGACAAGTGTTCCGTTTCAAATCCATGTATTTTTTACAGAATCGTCCACATCTGAACTCCAAAAGAAAGCACAGGTATATTGTTTTTAATGCCGTCAGCCAGCTTTGCTTTCTATTCACTGCTTTTTTCCCCCTCCAAATCACTGCTATAATGACACACCTAACAACTAGTCTTGACTACAACTAGTAATGACTTGTTGCCGTGGCAATCATTTCATTTCACTTTTACTTGTGTGTGTAGAAATCAGTCTTTCACACCTAAATTTCACCCTCATCAAATCCAGCTGTTGGCTTGAATAGAAGTCCAAGATGTGACGAGCGAGCGTCATGACTGGATAGTTGGATGTGTCAGTCGTCACGAGAAGGAAGTGAAACTCTACAAATGCCGGGCAGTGTGGGTGGGGGATTGTCTTCAGTGTACACTGGCTCATTATGTCTCCTTTCACTTTATCAAAAGCTCAAGAGGCACATGGCTGCTTAACAACACTCCCTTAACCATTTGACTTTTCAGCAAGATTGTAATTGTGTTTCTGGGTACATATTGACCTTTGTTTTGTTTTTTCCATTCCTTGCCGTGTCATAGTTCTCTTCACTCAGACTATAGTGTTCAGTTACACTCCTCTATTCACGTTGGCTGGTAATGCTGGCATGGCATGCTTGGGGGAACTTTCTCCATCTCTAACTTCTGTGTCACCTCTTTCTTTCCTTGACTAATTTCTGGAACCGGCCGGATGATGTCCTTCTTTTTTTTTGCTGTATACACTCTCAGCCATAGCCAACATATGACTAAATTCCTCTAAATGTAAAATTTGAAGTAGCTTTAATTCAGTGTTCATGTATTGTAAGCACCAATAATTGAATGTGGGCCAATGCTATTCTGTGCCTGGTTAAAGTTTATAATGGGCGAGATGGCAATCACAAATTCATATAGAAACCGACACTTGAATTATACTTTGTATATAGGATGCCAGTCTAGGACATTGGATCACTTGCTCTTGTCATCGTAAAATTCAAAAATGTTTTTTGTGAAACATTTGAGTTTTATCTCTACTTCATGACACAAGGACTTTTTACATACCTCTTTGACTTGCTAAATAATTAAAAAACGATTTTTGATATACATTTGTGTTTCAGGAGTGAAGCCGGATGGGTTGGTTAAGAGGGAGCCACACGAATGCTCAGAGGACACCAATGGCATCAAGAGTCCTGTATATATTGAGGTTATCACAGCCTCGCCACTTTCACTGTCTGACAGGCAGATGCATCGACCAGACCAGAAGGAAACCTCATACCCTAGTAAACAGAAATCAACAAGCAGGGTGAAGAGATGTTCGTGGCAGGCATTTTTGGATTGCAGATCTTCCTCCCCGGAGATTGAAGTTGAAAATGAAGAGCAGGAGAGGAACTGGGACAATGAGTGTTCACAGGGTGAAATCAGAATTGGTGTGCAAAATGGTCTAGAAGTGACCGAAAGGGATGAAGCACCGGTTGGCTCCCAGGAGGGCTTTGAGAACACCTGGACTTGTCCCTTATCTTCTGATGAATTATCATCAGCCAGTGACACTGACATGGAGGGATCCTCCATTCCCTCCCCGGTCAACCCAGCCTCAGATTCTGTGAAAAGTCAAGGGCGATCAAAGACACATTCAGGCATGATTCTCAAACTGCGGAGAGTGCTGTTTAACAAGGGCCTCAACAGTAGAACCGCATGCTACAAGACTGTGTCACACTCTGGGACATTTTCAGACTTTTCCCCCACTAGGGCCAAACCTGGGGAGAGCATAGAGGCCAGGAAGCAAAGATGCGAGAAGGACCTGCTCCTCAGTAGAGGGTCAGCCAAGGTCACCCACCGGAACCGGAGAAGGGAGGGCTTTTCCTGGACCCTACGTTCCCTCTCGGACTCCCGAAGACGCAGATCCCTTTTAAAGATCCAATACTGCCCATATCTGTCTGCCTGCCACAGTGCTGAGCACAGGAGGCGCTGGGTCCTGCGCTCGGCTGTGCAGAGGGCTCAAAGAGCCATAAAGTTCTACTACCCAGACTTGGTGGGAAAGAAGATACTGCATCTCTATGAGGAGGATGACAAGTCGGAGGTGTGGTACAGGGGAGAGGTGGTGTGCATCCACGAGGCGCACCCGAACCCGCTGAAGAACGTGTTTGAGGTCCAATACGACAGCGAACCTGAGTGGAAGTACTACCTGGAGTTGTTGATGGATTATAAAAAAGGCTGGCTTAAGATCGACGAGTAGCTCTTCTATTGTCTTCTTCTGTGTGATGAAGCATTTGTAATTGTTTTGACTGTTACCTCTGGCCTTTTGCCAGTTAGAAAATGGTTAGACCTGTGACTTTGCACTGTGACTTTCTACAAGCCTTATTTGTACATTTTTAGTTCTTAAATTATTAAAGAAGGATCACATTTTTGTGCTGGTTAGATGTATGAGGGAGTGCCCTTTACTGCTGTTGAATTAATGTGAAACTTTCTGGCAGAGAAAAGCCATATTTTTTTCTTTTCACTCAACTATTGATGAGTTTATCAACTTTGGACAGACTGCATTTTCTTAGAGGGTTCTGGTTTTGGTGGTGTTCACAAAATGTCACTCTAATAAGTTTCGGAAGTGAATGTTGAGTTTGTTTGCTGTTCAAACACATCGTAACCAACCACTCTGCTTCAGGACATCTCTTGTCACCTATTTGTAGGATATTAGCTTGTTTGAACACGTTTTACAGGTCCTAGCATTACTACTGTTCAGAGTTCATCAGAGCTGCTAAATTTCTCTTGCTGAGAGATGTGTTAAAAGGGAGTGATTGTCTGTCGTGATTTGTGATGTGATTATTATTATTTTTTAAGTTGTCAAATGTTAATTTCTGCGTTCAATGGTTGGCCTTAAGTGATAAATTCACATATGAAGTAAACTAAGAATTGAAGTAAAATCTGGTGTTTTTCAATCTACACATTTAAGTTTGAAGGGTTATTTAGGATTACTGTACTCAATATGAAGATTATACAGTAAAAAGTTTAAAGGAGACATACAGCCAGGTGTGAGCATGATTAGCCATTCCAAGCAGTTAAAACTTAACCTTAAGCTTAACCTTTGAAGTGGGAGTGTCCACTCAGATGTACGCTACATGCAACAGGTAGGCTGATTTATCCATCATACATCTGGGTGGGAACTCCTACTTATGTAAAAAAAACAAACCCTGGAGATTCTGAAACCGCTTGGAAGGGCTCACACTCACAGCTGGTGGTATAAAACGATGCCTTCAAAAAAAATAAAGTAATGCCAAATTATTACCATGTGATTTGCACCACTGGTCAAGTTTGTACTCGGGTAAGAATCACGGTCTATAGCGAGCTCAAAAAAACCTGTGGCTTGAGATTCACACTGAATTCCATTCAGTCTATATATGGAGGTATGCATCCTTCACTAAATTCCTTTTGGTCTACAACATTGAAAGAGGTAGGTTGGGAATGTAAATACATTCCCAGCGCGTGTATATATATATATATATTCACTTTTTTGTGGGTGGAAGGTGTTTTACTAAAGATCAGTATACATGTATATTGTGTGCATTATGAAACAATCACCCGTGCCAAAAGGGATGTTTGCAACATTTTGCACTTTAATATATTTCTCCAAAACAGACAACTAAATTTTTTTCCACATTTTTACACTATGTAAATAAGAAACACTTTTAATAGCATAAAGAAAAGATATATGTAGAAAAGTAGTAAAAGTTTTTTTTGGATGTCTCAATTAGATGAAATTAGCTTTTATGATTGCAAATGTTAACTTCAATTGCTTATGAATTACTAGCAGACATGACAAACAGGCTGAGCTAGGAGCATCTTTTGCCCAACTTTGTCGTCATGGTACTTATGAAAAAGACTGAAAGACACAAAATGAGCTGAAACGTTACATCACACAGCCACTAGGTATCCTTATTGACTAAGTTAACGTGGTGCTGACATGGCCTGATTTAAAATACAATTGTATTCAGTTTTAATCCATTTCCCCTCATTCTGGAAGACAAGCACAGCGCTCTGTCAAAGTTTGTCAAATACAGTGCATTCCAAAATACACAGTACAGGGATGCATCATGGACATTTGGTTAGTCATGACCCAGACCACTCCTATTCTAATGACTCACACAGTACTCCCAATTATGAGATTTCTCATGACATTTATTCAAATAAACAATACATTTTTTAAATTTTTGCTAGGATTAAAATAATAGTTTCGGGGGAGGTCCCCAAAATGTTAGACCGTTGTAAGGGATGTGTTTGAAAGATGTCGACTCGTTGTCGTCTTCAGACTTGCACTAGTAGCTGTATATTGGTGTCCTCTCCAGTCAGTCTTGTGAAGACTGCTGTAACACAGAGACGTATGCATTTACAAGCGGAGAGCTTGACGGCCAGAGCAACCACCACACAGAACAATGCGATACCTGCAGGGGCGCCAACATTTCAATAGTAAATCTTGCATAAATCTTACGCATGTGCGAAAACACAGGCTTGAATGCAAAAGCAACAGCGTTACAAAATAAATGTCACAAGCCTCAGACATTTGCCCTCTTCCTTGTCTGTCTGTATGCCTGTCTGTCTGTCTGTCTGCTGGGGGCTCGTGGCAAGGTAATCTGCGTAGCTTGCTTTAAAGCAATGTCTCGACTAACCAAAAGATAGGAGAGCTCTTCAAAAGAAGCACGATGAGAATCCAGCCTTGTGGCATCCGGGATTCGGAGCTGGAGTGATGCAAATGCTTGACCCTGTTAGACAGCGTTCCAGCCTGACCCACCGCACCGT
>OMOU01054134.1:0-10988 GCA_900312585.1 Malacocephalus occidentalis | reverse complement strand
GCACGCTAAATAAACCTGTAAACATCACATGCAGTTGTAGAAATGATGAATGGTTCATTATTACAAAGCTCTCCTCACTAGGAGGAACTTGACTCTTAATCCTAAGAATCCCACCACTTCCTCTACAACTAACCTGGCTATTGCCCCTGATGCCGTGCACTGTTGGAGCTGCACTAGTCTGCAGGGCATTGGATACGCTCTGTGAGCGTAAATGAGGGAAGTTGTGTGTCGAAAAGAAGCCACATAAACACATCTTCTGTTAATGGAGGCTGACACCCACAAGTTCCCTGTTTCCAAAAGAACAGTGTCATTCCCATAGCAGTTGTTCTTTTTACCTGAACTGCTTTCTGCTGCCTGTAATGGGTTGAGATGGGTTCCCGTTTTTCTGATCGTTGACACCAGATGGAAACATTTATGGTAGCATTGGCAGTGTTACACGCTACATGTGGCTTTTAAAGGGCTCCTCCAACACAGAGAATGGTGGTGTGGTGAATGGTCCGATTTCCATTCACATTTACATTTAGGGCGCCTGGCAAACGCTGTTATCCAAAGTGACTTACAAAGAGTACATTTGTTGAAGGTGAGGCTAACCAGCCACCAAACACACACGCCCCACAATTACATACACATTAACCGTTGGGGAACCAGCTGTTTTTGTGTATAGCTCAAATCTGAATATAAGCTCGCATTAGCTAACAAAGCGATGGGATTCCCTTGCCAATCAATCTGCTGAAAAGAAAATCACCACACATTCTCCACATACAGTCATCATAGAAAACACTAATTATAGAGACACACAGTAATCAAGGAGACCCCCAATAAAGTAATAATCATACAGACATATCATACTACAGTGCTGTGGACAAAGCAGTACTGCAGAGGAAGCCAGAGGGGACGGCACGCAGCCAATCACAACGCTTTCCCAGCAACCTGTGGCATTTTACAGCCCACTGTGGAGCCTCCTGCCTGTAAACGTGGTGTTTGATGCCTAAAGCAAAAATAATCACACAAAGATAAAATGTCTAACGGGTCTTTACTTTATTAACTCGTTTACACAAGGGTGTATTTCTAGCGCTGGTCATTGACAGTCTCCAAAGCCATGTGGGCCAGATGTAAATATATGTTCCATCAATCGACTATCAATATCAATGGGGGGAAGGGGAAAGAATGTACGACAAGAATGAAGTGAAGAGGCACAAGACAGCTTGTCACTCACCAGGAAAAAAAGAAAACAACAACAACAACAACCACAACCAACAAAAGGGACCTTGCGTTTTGCAAGGTAAATCTCAAAGACAAAGACATTCAAAACGTTGCGAAGGCAGACGTGGAACCTTCCCGCCTTTGGCTGAGCGGTGGACAAGCGGACATTTCTATCATAACAACGCAAGACGAAACAAATGCAATACAAAACCCGCCTGTCCTGAAAGTTTCCATTGATACTAGAAAAAATAGTTCATTGCCGTTTCCCTTTTCCCCCTCATGGTAATTTTGTACACACAACTGTGATGTGGTAACATCATAGTTATTACAAATGGTTTAGAGTTGTTTTTTATAATGTATGTTGAGAAGAATACTGCAGGACTGAAGAGGGGGTAAGCGTTCCGTTGTACTTGCCTGTCTGTGGATCTGCGTGTCTCAATGTATCGCTTCCTCGTGGCTTTGCATTTACATTTCGCAGACCATTGCATAGATCAGGCAAGATGAACACAGCATGTCAATCGGTGCCTTGCAAATGATGTTGGTGATCCGTACGATACATTCATCTTCAGCACCTAGTCCCTATATGTGTGTGTGTTTGTGTGTGCGTGCGTGTATATGGCGGGCAGATAGAAGGGGCAGAGGGTATGTGTGAATTAGGGTCCTCACTTTGCTGTGATTTCATTAGCAACATACCCCTAACCCTGGTCTGTGTCAGAATAGGAGGTGCCAGTGCTAATCCACACGTCCGGAGGAGAGAATGTCAAGGGAAACAGGACCTTGGCATGTTGTCTGTGTGCTCTGTACATAGAGGGTGGCCCAGAGCTGTTAGTGGTTAGTAGTGCTGTGATCAATGCCTTAAGCCAGCCCTTTTATATCCAGCAGCCCCGGAATGTGAGAACGTGACCTTATCTGATGGTTCAAAGTTAGTTCTGGATCTTTGTAGCATTCCACGCAAAGAAGATTTGACCTGGCCAATGACATTTGTGACAATAGCACTAGCTACTGACACTGGCATGGCAGTATTGTAAATATTGTTAAGTAGCGGCCACTTGATTTGAGACTACACGTCCCTTTGTTAGGCTCAGTATCAGTAAAATAGAAGAGGAAATTCCATCACAATTTTATTTGGATAAGAGGTGAAGGGGGTGCAAGGGATAACCATTTAACATTGCTTTGAGATGCTTGTTGCTTCCTCATCCACACACACAGCTTTTGTCCTATTATTTTACATATATTTGTGTTTTATTTTGTTATTTTGTGTTAACGCTTGATTTTGGGTTTTGTTTTGCCATAAAGGCCCCTAGCAGCATACCGCGGGTTCAGTGTGGCTCTCCTGAGGACAATATGTACACACTACATGGGAATACACTTTGGTGAACCTTGGGTGATATATATTACCTACAGAAAGGATAAAGAAAATAAAAATAGCAGTGTTATTAATATACCATAAGTTGCTTCGAAATGGAAAATGTGTTTCATTCATCCGCTTGTGACTGTTTCATAGAAAGAAGACATTTCACATTTTAATTGTTCTCAGCTCTCTCAGTAAAACCTCAACTTCTACATCAAGTCTAGAAATAGGACAGTATCTTATAGTACATTTCCTTTATTGCAGTGAACAACCCATTCAGGTCGAACAGCGAATATGTCTGAGGCAGATGTAACACATTCCATTTGCTTAATAATTACTTGAGCTCACTAACTGATTGACTTTACACAGTGACCCATTTAATGTAATTTTGTACATAGCATTGCTCCATGAACAGGAGCGCTTATAAGCATAATCCTCTTCTTAGACATGAAATGAGAAAAACAGTCTGCAGTGGAAGGTAACTCCTGCACACATTTACACAGTAGAAGGCCAATGGGCTTTGCCGTTATTGTTCACACATATGAGGTCTGCTCAATGACACTTTCTCTCTGGTCAGGGTCTTCATAGTTGGAAATGGAGGGAAAATCGACCATTTGCTCAATCCAGTGGGCCACACTAAGCAACTGTCGGTCTTGGAAGGCGGGACCTATGAGCTGTAAGCCAATAGGAAGGCCCCTGCTTGATAAAGCTGTCGGCACGGAAACAGCAGGCAGGCCTGGGGGTGGGAGGGGGGACGTTTAGGGTTCAAGATTAAATACTAAATTGGTTTCCACAGAAATAACAAGTAGTAGCAATACAGTTGACACTGTTTAGCGCACTCACTGTTCAGCCTTTACTCTGAAATAAAGTATCACATAAGTGCACGCACGCACGCACACACACACACACACACACACACACACGCGCACAGAGGATAGGGCCCGACCAGTACCTGCCATGTTGGCGGGCTGCGTGAAGATGTCTTCCTGGGTGCTGCGTGTGCGATTGTCCTCCTGCATGAAATGTGAGTAGCGGGCAGCGTCGCCCAGCGTGGTGGGCGTCAGAAGCATGTCCACGCCGCTGCTGAACACGCGAGAGAAGTCCTCGGCGATGAGCCGACGCACCTGCTGGGCCTTCAGGAAGTAGCGCTTGTAGTTCCTGAGAAATAGATTTTTTTTGGCCAGTTCATTTCAAATCGCTTTTTTCGATTATTTCATTTTATGTGTGCGCAATAGACACATCTATGTCCAAGAAGGTGGACATAACAACATCAAAGACAAATATAGATTATTTTGGGGGACCTCCAAGTACCCGTGAGGTCAGAGCTCTTTAACGTCCCTCTGCTTCCTCACGTGGCGAGGCTCGACGGGTGAGAAAGCGGCCGTACTGTTTGAGCAGGAAGAAGTTTCCGGACAGGATCCTTCCCCGCACCACGTCGTTGAAGCCCTCGTGGCGGCTGGCAGCGTACATGGCCTCCGTCGAGCTGTCCACCGAGCTACGGTGGCCTGGCGGGGGACACAAGAGACGGTCGGATCACATTATCATCGCCTTATTACCCTCCGTTTTGAAAGGACAGACAGGTAAGGTCAGTCTACTGTGTGTGATCCACCGCCGAAATGTTGGGAGTTCAAATCCCAGAGTGACATTGCACTCCTCAGCTCTGTAAAAATGTCAACATTTTAAATAATAAAATAGTTTAGGCTGTATTATTGGGCAAAACTATTATTGGACACGCATACTTTTACTATTCTGACTACATTTTTTCGAGGACAAGAGAAATGGAGGTTTACTTCAGTGTTCACAGCGGTTGACCCCATTTGGTGGTATAGACGAGTGACAAACAACCCCAAGAAAAGGGATCTAGAGCTTCTGGTCTCTTACCGTACTCGAGGCCGTCGAATCGTGCCATGTTGGACGCAACTTCAGCGCAGCACAGCACGTAGTAGCAGACGATGGAGTGCTGGGTGTGGGGGAGGGACACCCGTCTCACCCGGGCCCCCTCCCCCTCCAGCAGGTTGGCCACACGGCTCCACTGGGCCAGGGTCTCCTGGGACAGGCCTGGCGCATGGTACTCCTGGGCAGCGCCAGAGCGAGAGGGGTTGCGGTTCAGAGTATGTGCAAACTGTTTGTGTGTTTGTCAGCGTGAAAGAGAGAGCGAGAGAGAAAGAGAGCGAGCGAGAGAACGAGAGAGCGAGAGAAGGTGAGGAAAGTGGGACAATTCTCTTTGTTGAATTGGGTTGTGGTTATCAACATCAAGGTATGCTGCAGGGGTTAAAACAGAGTCAAAGGAAAATAATTGTACAGATTTTTTCAATATTGATAAACTCACAGCATCGTTAGGCCACACAAGAGCAGGCCCTGTTCTGTTCTCGCATGAGAATATTCTGGCACCAGCGTAACCTCAATAGGGGGAAACACACTGCTTCACACGCATGGGGCATTGTAATAAAAATGGGTCTGTTCTAGAACACGGTTACCTCTGGGATTCCCACACAGAGGTTGTGCAAGTCAATGTCCTCAGTCATCCCTGTGTGTGGTGTGGGGCTCTGCACCGTCGTAGAGTCCTTGACATCGCGGCCCTGGAGGACATCTGTGAGACATCGACACGTGGCGTCCACAATCACACCTCTTTTTCACTCTCTTTTCCCCCCCTTGTATATACTTGTGAAAAGTGTGTCAGCATGAGGCATAAAGGGATTGTTCAAGTTCAAGTTCAAGTTATTTTATTTGTCAAATGTGCTATATTGACATACAGCACAGATGAAATGACATGCCTCTCAGGCCCACGGTGCAACAGGTTAAGTAGTGAAGTAGTGAAATTGTGTTTTTATTCTGGAAAAAGGGTCTAAAGGTTTCATTAAAACCACTTCCTGAAACAAACATCCCTGTCCGTAAGACAAAACAGGAAACTCAACCCCTGTTCGGCTTCTGGTTTCCGGCCCAGGCTCCGAGCCGCGACGACCCGCAGATGTACTGCTGGAGTATAATTAGACTGCTGAATCCGAGAACTAAAAAGTAACAAGAATAAGGGTAAGACCCACAGCCTCCTACCCAGGACAAGGGCTGCGTCACCGGCGCTCCGCGTCATGATGCCCGGGACGTCCATAGAGTTGACCAGGGGGATGAGGCCATGGCGGGACAGCAGGCCATAGGTGGGCTTGAGGGCCACGGCGCCACACAGGGACCCCGGGTTACGGGTGGAACCGCCCGTATCCGAACCCAGAGCTCTACCGGGAAGAGGCCCAGAGCAGGCGGTAGTTTAGGGTGGAGTTTCATGGAGAATGAATAGCTCAAACACATGTTTCTGAAGTTCAGTTTCAGGTAACCTATCTGAATGTTTGAGATGGGTTGATAATGGCTTATTCTTCAATCATCAATCAGCACTTGAAGCCAAACTGGCAGTGAGTCTTACAGGAAGCTGGTGAGTGAGGTCACAGCAGCGGCACTTCCTCCTGAGCTTCCTCCGGTGATGACCCAATCAGAGTCGGCCTCCGCTCCTCCCGCCTGCTCTCTGTAGGGAGTGGCGTAGCTCCAGGGGTTCCTGACCGGGCCCGACACCCCATCGGTACTGCCAGACCTGGAGAGAATGTGAGTGACATTGTTGGACAGCCAGAGATTCACAAGACAAAGACACATCAGACATCCTTGACTAATTGCCAAGGCGGCTAGAGGAGTAAATGTACATGCAACTCTACCTTGATAAAATGCAACTTCTGATAATTTTGTGTATATTACTTTAACCTTACCCCATGGCAAACTCATCCATATTGGTCTTCCCCATGAGAACAGCTCCTTGATCAAGAAGTTTCTGGACCACTGTAGCATTATATGGCGGGATGTAGTCTGTGGTAAAGATAACACAATCAAGCAGGTGGTTCATTTCTGAGCCAGGAAAATTATTTTTGTATGTTTGGTATTGGACTATGGCACCTTTGAGCATCCTTGAAGCACATGTGGTCCTGATATTCTCGGTGCAGAAGTTGTCCTTGACAGCAAAAGGGATTCCATCTAGAAGACTTTTGGGACAGCCTTAAGAACACAAATGAGAATATCGTCGTACAATGGCATCATGTATAAAGTCAGATCTACTGTCAACAACCGTCGTAATGCACAACCTTGAAGCAGTCTGATCTCGGCCTCCTCCGCCTGTTTCAGTGCCAGCTCCTCCGTCACAGTGATGTATGCGTTCAGGTGGCGAGTTTTCTTGATGCGGTTCAGACATTTCCGACACAGTTCTATAGGGGAGATCTTGCCCTCCCTTAGCGCCGAGGAAACCTGACAAATAACGTGACATGTCAGCGGACATTGTTGTTGTTGCTGTTTAACGGTAGACTTATTGTATGTATTACTGTGTTATGTTAGAAATGAGAGGCAGCGGCCAAAGTGGCTGTCTGTTGTGAGGAACCCACAAGCTAACTAAATTATGAAAGTATCAATGTATTGAGCCAAACTAAACACGGAATATATTGTGACACCCAGCAAGGGCACTAACCTCCTTTATTGTGAGACTGAGCATATTGCCACGATTTCACCCCCCGAAAGCCCTTCGATTTCCAAGCAACTTTTAAGAAAAACGTGAAGATCAGATGGAGGGCGCCATGTTTGTTGCTGTTCTAAAACCCGGTCTGTGATTGAGTCGCTGCTGAGTAATCCGAGCTCTGGTTGGTGCACTGACGTCAGCACGACCCAGGAAGCGGCGCCTTCTCGGCAATACTCGTACTGTGATGCTGCCAGTGCAACGGTCAAGCTTTTTTCTGTTTACTACACATGAGTTATTAACACAGATTAACATTTGCCTCAGATGGGTTAACTCTTAAAATTAATAGGACCTATAATAAAGATATTTTGTGTGCAACGATGAATTCTGCCAAACAAACCATGTGCAATGGATGGTTGTTTCGCCTGGGTACAAAACATAACGCGGGGTCATTGGTTTTAAGCCACGGACGTCAGAAACGTAGACTTTTTAGTACTACCCGCGGGCGAATGATGGTCATGCCCGCCTGGGTGATTGACTCTTACGGCGGGAACGACGTCCTGCGATTTACCAACAACGCCAGTTTCCCCATCGTGCACTACCCCAATGAGGTGGTCGTCCGAGTACACGCAGCCGGACTCAACCCGCTGGACGTCAGCATGAGGGGTGAGACACGCCTATTCATGAATTAATTCATGAATGTTGGTCATGGTCATAGTTAGTTGGTTTGATTGCTGCATGTGTATCATCATATATATTACCCTGGAATCATACAGCCCATAACACTTGCCTCCGGTCGTTCTCTTGAATTGTGACCTGAATGTAGACTGGGTTTCTGGCCCTCTCTTAAAAAAAGAATGCAAAAAAAGAGTATTGATGTTTTTGTTGCAGATGGTTATGGAGCCGCCAGCCTCTCCATGAAGAGAGACCCTCTGAACATCAACCAGGCAGGCAGAGAGTTTCCCCTCATCCTGGGCAGGGATGTGTCAGGCGTGATCATGGAGTGTGGGCTGACCGTGAAGTACTTTAAAGAGGGGGACGAGGTGAGGAGGGGTCTAACTGACCAATGATGACCATTTTTGCAATTGTTCCAATATTGAGTGAGAAGGCAGCTGCAATACAACCTTTGTGGAATTTGCACCGTGTCCTCTAAAAGTACTTGTTTTTGCCATTGGTGTGTTTGACAACACTTTGGAACGGATCCTCACAAAGAAAGAAACATTTCTTACATTTCTCTTGATCCGGTCTGTTTTTTTGTTATTGTGTCTGGCCAAGTCTCACTCAAGGAGAAGTCCGAAATTATGTGAAAATGGGGTCCAGGTTGAAGTTGATAATAGGGATGTTGTTTTAGATAGACTGTTCTGTATCATACCATCTAGAAATATATAAAATATAAATTATAAAAATATAAATTATAAATTAAGCCAAACTGTACTAGTGGTAGGGGTCTACTCATTCCTCAGTCTGCTTTTTACTCACTAATAGCTGACAGCTATGCTATTTCTAACCAACTGTACCCAAATCATACTTACAGCACAATTAAAAAATTAGAATTAGCCCTTATTAACATCATTAACATCATCAAGTCACTATACCTCATGGCAGTCTTATGCCAAATGGTTAATGCCACACAATAAACAACGCCATTATTTTTACCCTGGTCAACTCTATCATAAATAAATGTATTCATACATATCAATGTGGTTTTCTATTGTCAATGTCTACTTGTGTGTCACTCAATTTAGAAATGTAATCCAATGGGAATATAGTCACACCATGACTCTTTTTTCCCATCTATAACCAATCAACACCTGTTAACAGTAAAGCAGCTTTGAAGAGTGAGACCTTTTTGACATTTTGCATGTTGCATAATCACTGTACCTTTGGGCCAATGTGTAGGAACCCATATGGAAGGATTACCAAACACGATCCTCCACAGTCACCCATCAGTCATTACCATGTCGCGTGTCCCTCAGGTGTGGGGTGCCGTACCACCATGGAAACCGGGCAGCTTGGCCGAATTTGTGGTGCTGAGCGCCAATGAGGTATTGTTGTTTGGCTCTTTGACAAAAACCCATCTCAAATGTTTTGAGCCAATCAATGGCCTTGATCTTCAGTTGAAATACTAGGTGTCAAATAATATTACTGATTCAAAAGTTGTAACCTTAAAACCTAAATTAAGAACCTATTAATGGGAGGGAAATCGGTCAGGCTTTTCAAATCAGATAGCTGCATTTATATTTTGGTGGCCTGCTTAGACTCAGTGGAGGTTTATATTCATTGCTAACAGTTAAAATGTATAAAGAATGTCCCTCACATTGGGTTCAGGTTGAATTACAGTCAACACTGGGCGATAGAGAGACCATAAGCCCTGCTGTTCACATTGTCTCACAGATATCCCACAAGCCCAAATCACTGAGTCACACGGCTGCTGCATCGATGCCCTATGTAGCCGCCACTGCCTGGTCGGCCCTGGTCACCACCGGAGGACTCACACAGGAGAACTGCTCTACGAAACGGTACGGATGTTACCACAGCCCCATCAGGCGAGAGAGAGCGAGAGAGAGCGAGAAAATATGAATGAGTCACACTTTGAGGACATGCATAGATCTACAGTTACATTACATTTAATTGAAAGGGATATATGCTATATATGTACTCAAGGAAGTACACCACTCGTAAAATTGTACGTAGTCATTATAAAATATCAAATGGGTTTTGGGCTTTCCACTTTCAAACCTTAAATGTTTATTACAAATGTTCATTCAGTTTCCTTTCTACCCACACAGGATTCTGCTTCTTGGAGGTTCTGGGGGAGTTGGAACATTTGCTATACAGGTAATATTGGTGACCACTGAAAGACGATCTCAAATGCTGGTTTTAATTCAGGTGTTTTTCTGTCTGTCATTTTTATGATCTATATTGTAAATATAAAGCAAGGGTAAATACCGTACTTTTTTTGTACTATTGCCAGTTGCTGAAAGCGTGGGGAGGGCACGTGACGGTGACCTGCTCCCAGAATGCCGAGCAGTTGGTCAGGGGTTTAGGGGCCGACCATGTGGTCGACTACACTGCCGGCCCCGTGGAGGTGGCCCTAAGTACACTGGAGAAGTAAGCGAGACACACACACACACTTGCAATTTTGAGAGGAAGTGTGCAAAAGAAATCGCCCATCAGCGGTGAATGCGTCAACGCCAGTATGCTCCAGTTTTCTTGAAGGATGTGGCTTATGGGCTAAACCACATTAGATTCAACTTTGTCATTGCACAGAATACACTTGCGGAGTACAACGAAATGCAGTTAGCGTCCAACCAGAAGTGCAAAAGTACTGGCAAATGTGCAACAGTAGAGCGGTTAAATGACTACATAAATATATATACATGTACGCTATACATTGAGTATAGGCAGAGATATATATACAGTATGGACAGAGGTATACTCAGTGGTGCTTGTACACTGGGGTGTACAGCAGGCTATATAGAGTGAGGGAGCAGTGCAAGTGTGTGAATGTACAGCATCTAGACAGAATCTATGGTGCATATAAGAGTATTCAAGTCAAGTCAATTTTATTTGTATAGCCTTTAATCACAGTTACAGTCTCAAAGGGCTTTACAGGCCACATCAGCCAAGTGATCATTATGACACCCCTTGAGCCCAGGCCCCCCCAAGGGTGAGAAACGACTCCCTTAATTAACAAGGAAGAAATCTCGAGAAGGAACGCAGAGTGGGGGATCCCTCTTTCCAGGGACGGTTCGGAGTGCAATGGGTGTCAAGCGGGCACAGGAAGAAGGTGGCAAAGCATAACAATAGCACAGTACAGATGGTGATAAATGTAGTAATTTTTGAGATGATGCTGGCTGGCCTTCAGGCCCTGCCTTCAGGGTGCTAGGGCTGCCGTTTGCAAGTGGTCATGTTTAACAGTCAGTCCATGTGTAAGTGTGGGAGAGAGAGACATTT
>OMOU01054132.1:0-10710 GCA_900312585.1 Malacocephalus occidentalis | reverse complement strand
AAAAATAAGCACAAAGTGTACTCACACAACAGACAACACGTACACACACACACATGCGCTCAATCCACACACACACACACACACTCACACACACACACACACACACAATTATCCATGCGCACATACACACTCCTGTGGAGCTGACAACATGTAGAGACAGCATGTTATGTTCTCTCTCTTCCTCTTTTCTCCTCTTCCTCTTCTCCGTGTCCTCTTCCTACTTCCAGTGTTTCATTGGTGTAATTAGTTCATGTTAGTTCATGTTTTCATCCCTTCTGCAACTTCTGCATCATTGGTACAATCCCATCTCTCTCTGTCTGTCTGTCCTTGTCTCGCATGCACGCATGCACACACACACACACACACACACACACACATACACACACACACACACACACAGTGCGCTACAAATCACAAATGGAACTAGCCGGATCTGATTCCCGCTCTTTTGGGGCGGCCATTAAAGATGGATGAGAGTTTTCTGAGGAGAACTCGGCTGCTCAATATTTCATCAGGAGTCTCATTTAGTTCCCATTGGCACTTGGTGGTGTTGTTGGTATTGGGGACAGGAAGTGGCCTTCTGTTACTTCCGGTCTGATAACCCCGGCAGGGAAATTAATTAGTGATCAAAATGGAAAATAAACATTTTAACGAGTTGAAAAGCGTATGTTTTCATCAGAGTATCAGCTGAGCTTGATCAAACATTCAAGCAACGCACACGTAATGGCTTGACTTTGCATAGATGTGTCTGTGTGTGTGAAGCCTCTATCATCGCAGCCACTGGGGAAATGTGCAGAAGCTCTCCTCCTTCTCTCGTCTCTTTCATGTGCGTTGGAGGCGGAGCTTCAGTCTCCTCCTTATCTCTCCAGGCGCCAGACCCAGACAACCAATCAGTGGCTCCAAGATGGCTGCCATTGTAAGTCACACTCTGATGGGTTCATCACACAGAAGTGGTGATCTCGCTACACGTTTATATCCAACTACGTGTATATATGTAACTACATGTTTATATCTAACTCTATATAAATCTATTCGTGTCTCTCAGGCTGTTTGTCTGTCTGTCTCTTTCTCTCTTTCTATCACACACTCTCTGTCTCCCTCTTTCTCTCTCTCTCTCTCTCTCTCTCTTTCTCTGTCTCTATGTATCTCTCTCACACACTGTCTATCTCTCTCTATTCCCATTTGTGTAATGAAATGACAGGACAAAGGGTTGGAGGGGTATAGAATAAATACATGATGACAATTTAAGCAAAGTTTTGCAGCCGGGAATGGAGAGAAGTTAAAGAAGAAGCTTAAGAAGAAGATAATATCTAATTGAGGACAGAGAGGCAGACTAGAAGCTCATGATTTTCCAGTACTCATGGCAATAGTAATATATGTATATTTAACTGCACCTATTTGGACGAGTAACAAAGTGCTTTGGAACAGAAAATAAACACACAATGATGAGGATAGAAAGGAGCCAAACAGAGCAACCATTGAAGGAATAGAAATCTCTCAATTACAAGAAAAAAAGAGCAAACTCAATGACCAACAAGCTTTAAAATAAATGTGGAAAATCTCTTTCACTTTTACCACACAGTGGTCTCAAGTCTTGTCTCTCTCTCACACACACACACACACATGGACACACACACACGCACCCCCAGCGGCAACAGAATGTCTTTCCGCTCAGGCGCGGCCAGAAGTCTATCTGCAGCCAGGCCTGTGGTTTCCACGGTTACCCCCCGCCTCAGCACCACCAATAAAACAGTCAGAGAGCTGTGGAATGAACGTCGCATGACATCACCTCAAACACAGGGGGGAGGGTTAGTTTGGCTGCATCTGCATGTGTGTGTGTGTTTACTGCATATATGTGTGTGTGTTGGTGTGTGTGTGTGTGTCAGTCAGTAGTGAAGTGTGCAGGGTGCTGGATGGGTGCTGGATGGGGGCTGGATGGGTGCTGGATGGGTGCTGGATGGGTACTGGATGGGTGCTGGGTGCTGCAGCAGAACCAGGGTGTTCAGAAGGTTTTAATGTTCTTTATGGTCTGGTAGCAGCAGCCTGGCGGGGGTGGGGGGCTGCACCCCTCTGTTAATCACCGTTCACCCAGCACACACACCACTTAACACACTCTCTCTCCCTCCCCCCCCCATCTTTCTGTCTCTCTCTCCCTCTCCCTCCCTCTTTGACTCAAAATGGCTCTCTCTCCATCTCTCTCTCTCTCTCCGTCTTGCTCTTTTCATATCATCTCTCTCTCTTTCAGTCTTTGTCTCTCCCCCCCGCGCTCTTTCTCTCTCTCGCTCTCTCCCCTCTCTTTCCATCGCTTTCTCTCTTTTTTTGTCTCCGTTTGTGTCTGCGTGTCCCTTGTATTAAATGCTTCTGTTCTGTTGTTTGAGTCATCTTCCCAGAAGGCGTCCATCTTGGCGGCGGGTCCTGGCCTCCCAGCGGCACCACGGTGCCGCTCCGTGTCTCTCTGCGGTTTCAGCGCGCCTTGGCCAGGTCTCTCTAGGAAAATATTTGTGTGTCGTGGTAAAACAAAGATGAAATATGAATTGAGTCTGACAGGGGCGGCCCCGCGGGAGCGTCCTTCTCTCTGGAACAGAAGCGGTAAATCGGGAGCGAGGTCCGTGGCCGTCGCTGTGACGCGAGGCGGCCTGCACAACGCTCCCTATTTTTAGAATAAACACAGTAGTTATCTCCTCCACGCCTCACGCATCCCTCCATCACTCTTTTTACGAGGAGCGCGCGCCCCCGGCAGCATGCTTTACAGACGCGTCAAAGAGTGTCCTTCACTGCGACGACGGAGAGAGCCAGGGGTGTGAAACCCTGCCCCCGGGGACCCCCCGTGCCCCCGCCAGACACAGAGAGACAAGAGAGGCGACGCTAGTTAAAACAATTCACGCTGGCGACGGACGGGAAGTAACGAGGAGCCAACACAGTAAAAGGAGAGATGATGCTGGGGTGACGGGTGTGGAGAGGGGGAGGCGGGT
Source organism: Malacocephalus occidentalis (assembly GCA_900312585.1). Classification (NCBI taxonomy): domain Eukaryota; kingdom Metazoa; phylum Chordata; class Actinopteri; order Gadiformes; family Macrouridae; genus Malacocephalus; species Malacocephalus occidentalis. Next base: position 7,738 of record OMOU01054132.1, on the reverse strand, counting down.
GGAGGGATGAATTCAGGGTGAGACACGGAGGAGAAGGCGGAGGGGTTGTAAATCTCTCCCTCTCTCTCTGTCTCTCGAAGGCTGAAGCAGAGAGAGTTATGATGACCTTCTGCGGCCAATAACAAGGTGGGTCTTCCAACCGACACCCTGCACTGCCTAGATGCCCATGAGCAACGTCACAATATACTGTATGTGCATGCTGTGTGTTTGTGTGTGTGCGTGCGTGCGCGCGTGTGTGTGCGTACACGCTCATATGTAGGTCAGACTCGTGGCAGCCATCTTCTCACCATGACAGCTTTGTCTGCTGCCATGGTGATAAAAACAGTGTTGGCACCCCATCAAATAGAGCAGTAAGACAAACAGACAAGTAGACAGATGGACACAGACAGGTAAATCCTAGAGACAGGCAGACAGGTAGAGAGAGACAGAGAGACAGATCAAGATAGATTGTCTCATTTGTTTGATTGAAGTGTAGTTACACTATTACATGGAGTACAAAGATGTGTTCATTCACAATAATCTGTGACATTATAAAATAGATCAATCACTGTGTGTGTGTGTGTGTGTGTGTGTGTGTGTGTGTGTGTGTGTGAGCAGTGAGGGCAGACATGTGCACGTGCAGAGACATACCTCAGGAAGCACAGGGTGAGGGTGGTGGTCTATCCAAACACAGTCACACCCCTGCTGCTAGATAACCCTCTTCCTCCTCAGAGAGATAGCGGTCTTCCTCTGGTGTCTTCCTGTTTGACCAGACACCACCCGGACCCCCGGACTGGGGCCCACCCTCCTGGGTCTCTCAGGGTAGAACTGTAGAGATACAGAGCGAGTAGTTATGATACGTCTGGCATGTCAACAAAGTCATTATGCACACAGAATTATTTTAGCTGTTTTGATTAGCCGAGTGTTTTGACCACTACCACGTTGTACCATTTATATTTTTTGGATTATAGAATTGTTGTTACATCATACCACTGCCATTGATTTGTCCTTGTTAAGAAACACTTAACACACACTTCAGTAACACTTAACTACTTTAAGTGCATGTGTTTTAAGAAATCATGAAGTGCATTTTAAAAGTGCCTTAAGTGCCACAGAGTGTGGGAAACATTTTAAATACTTAAAGAGACTTAAACATGAGTTAGACATGAGCTTAACATCTCATCTACAAGAGTCGCTTTCACACTTTCAAACACTTGATTTAATTATGATCCTGCAGGAACTGAGAGAGTAAAGAGGAGGAGACGGGGGAGGACCGAAGTGGGGAGGAAAGGAAAGGAAAACAGAAGAGGAGAGGATGTGAGGAGGGGAGAGGGAGGGAGAGGACAGAGGATAAAGGAGGTGCTATATTGACAGACTGTCAGCAAGATTCTTCGGTCTCCTGTTACATTAAGAACCCTCTGCGACCTGAATGCTCCAGCTACCTGTGTGTGTGTGTGCATGCATGTGTGTGCGTGTGTGTGTGCATGTATTCCCCATGTGTTGAAGTGAATGTGGATGTGTTATGGTCTTGTATGTGCTGTGAGGATCTGAGCTGACTACACAAGGGCGTGCACGTGACTTGTGCACGTGGGAGACATGTCCAGCCTGCACCCACACCCACACTGCTATGCTGGTTCCCTGAAGACCGCCCCGGTGTGGATCTGTTACAATAAGGGCCGAGGCTGTCGAGACCAGGCCTGCAGTAAATATTTGATAGATTTATTTTAGTAGTTGAGCTGTTTTACCTCCCAGGTGACCGTCATGTCAGCATCCATTTTTCAATTGTCATGGTGTGACACACACACACACACACACACTTGCACGCACACACATGCATGCATGTGACCTGTCTAAGGGATCCTGGGGCTACGTTCTCAGCCTCTATCCAGGACTCTGATTGCTCTAGCCTACAGCGGCTGTATTCTGCGCATTTTCTCTGATAGTTCTTCTATCATATCCCTTTTTTAAATCTTTTTCATCTTTAAATTGGATTAGAAGAGGTGAAATGTGTGTGTTTCACTTTTCTACTGGTTAATTATCCTGTAAGGTCAGACGGCATCGCTCTCATTAAATAAACATGGCATTTTTTCCCCTCCAGAAGTCATTATTAGGTGTTCCCAGTCCGTTAGCAACTCCACATAGTATCCCTGGTTATAGGAGTACACACACACACAACAACACATTATCCTCAGCACACATGCAGAACAGGCTGGCACCATGTTCTACACACACACACACACGCAAAAATGTCTGTTCAGTGTTTATTTATGATTATCACTAACATTACGATTGTTATTGTCTCTCAATGAATGCAGTGATGAATGCAGAAGCTCCAGCAGGCTGCAGTTCACCACCGGCCAAAGGGGTCAGTAAGGGAAAGGAATTCATGATTCTTACATATAATACCTTTAACACTTTAAGACAACAATTTGATGTGGCAATTTAAATGTTGCAATTTCCCTCCTGGAAAATTGATTGTTGTAAGGGACATTTATTCAATGTGTACGCATATTTACAACCAATACTTTTGAGTGAAAGTGTATTAAGTGCAGAAGAGGACGGGAATGATGCAGGAGGGAAAGCGTAATGCTCAGTGAGTATACTCCGGTGAAATACATTTTAATGTCCGTGTCAGACATTCATCCTCTGATCTCACACTGAGCTGTCGGCGTGTAGCTCATGCACATTGATTTGTTTTTTATTTAGCAGCGCGAGTTCTTTTTTTGCACTTTTAAATAACCATAGCCAATAAGCTTTGACAGCATCACCATCTACTGGTGAAAATATTATTCGCAATCAGTCATCGTGGACCAAAGAAAATCTAAAACCCAAGTAACACAGACTTAAATTGGTTTGGACGAATATGTGTGGGAGTTTGTCTATTATTATAATGATATCACTTTATTATTGTTATTGTGATTGTTGTTATTTATTATTGTTGACATTGAAGTGATAGGTTCCGTGTTTCCCCAGAACTAGCCGGAGCGGTATCCGGGTGCACAGATCCAAGATGTCGAGCCAGGAAGAGTCGGTGAGGGAGTTCATCGCTATAACTGATGTGGATGGGGAAAGAGCCAGATTCTTCCTGGAGTCCGCCGGATGGGACTTGCAGGTGCGTCTCAATCTCCTTTACCCGTCGCCTTGTGTGTGGAGAAGTGAAATGGAAAACCAGATGTTTAAACACCAACTTACGGAAACGGTGGCAAACAGCGCCTAGCGTGCTGGCTAACGCTAGCTGGGTTTTGCCGGTGATTTGTGCAAGTCACCCTTTCACACAATGGCCTTTTGTAAAGGCGCTCTTGTCACCCGTTTCCAGCGTTTGTCTCAATCAACGTCACATATTGGACTATAATCGTAGACAATCGGCGTTACTTTATTTATACAGCAACCTCGATCGCTGTCCTGTCACTTGGTGCGTAGATGGGCACAAAGTGCGTTGTTTAGCTACTATGCTACACTGCCATTTGTCCAGATTTCAGTGAGCTGCTTGATTATATGTACAGGTATAGCATGGATTTGACTGCGACGCAGGTCCAGAGTCAGGAGCTGTGTTAATGTAACGGATCTGTGCTCCGTCTCGCCTTTAAAGGACTGCATTGGTTGTGAATTCATAACGTGCTGCATATTGTGCGCACACTGGTCGAACAGCACTACACACACCCACAGCAGTGCACAATTATCTCCTGTAATGTTTGATCAACTCTTAAACGTCAAAGCTTGCCCGTCAGTTACAGTGGACTGTCATTATGAGATTTTACTCATGTGTTTACTGTGTTGTCCTGCTTCTGATAATTGCTAGTGGTGTGGCCCAGCTATCTGTAGCTTTGTTACACATGGTTAGCTGTTGAGTCATTTCCCATGGTCCTTAGTGATGTAATCATTAATGAGCAGGTAGAGGTTGATACATCTTGTTCTAGGATGCCTACCTGTCCCTTGTCTGTGGACACTGGGGGGGGAGTCAAACACTCTGACAACTAGACTTGTTTTCTTCTCCAGTTGGCCCTGGCCAGTTTCTTTGAGGACGGAGCAGAGGATGACATCGTTACCCTCCCTCAGCCCGAGAGCGCCTCGTCCGTGTCCCGCTCGACAGGCCCCAGGTAACCACAAGCGACGTCAGTCGACCAACCAGCAGCTCCACCTCTGACACCACTACTACTTTTCAACACACTTTACTCTGTCAATAATTGTAGTTTCTATGAGCAGCTTCTAGCAGGTGTGGTAGGTATAAACTGACCCACTGTGTTGTGTTTCCAGTGTTCAGCCCAGAGTGACCTCCTTCAGGGACCTGATGCACGAGGCCGAGGACGAGAGCGACGAGGAGGAGGGTCAGAGGTGAGCTCCGGCGGTGGTTGCTTCTCATTGGCTAGGCCCCCTGCTGCCGTCTCCCCGGCCTCCCACAACAGTAGGCATGTGTCTGGTTTCGTCAACGTTAGGCCAACTGTCATTTGGTGAAGTCAGACAGTGAAAAGTGTGCATTGTTTTGCGAAGATGCCAAGGAAATGTGTGACTGTTGCTGGACAGGGTTGGTCCTCTGTAGTCCTTGGAAACGTGAGCAAAAACTCTGTGTGGGACTACAACTGAAACTGGACCTCAGTATTCACTTTGGGGTTCAACAGAGAAGAGGGATGCCCAGAGGGTAGTCTCCGATGTCTGCCTTCCTGTCTGTTAATCCTTTTTCCCCGTCTCTTTCCACTGCATTCTGGTGGTGTTAGCTCAGTCTCACTAACTCCTTGCTGTTTACCACCAAGGGGTAAACATGATAAATGCTTGAACTTGATAAATGCTTGAAACTTGTTCTATTCAATTCTTACTGTACCGTCCCGGATACATTGTTTTATCCTCTTTGGACAAACACATCTGCTAATGCATGACCTACCTATGTAAATGCATGTGTAAATGTTGGCTCAGTTTTGCTACATATGCAGAGAGTCACTCTGGGGGGGTTAGCTCAGTGTCGCTGCTCGCTACGTATTGGGGGATAGTCATTCTGGAGAGAGGCAGGGCGTTCTGCAGCATCAGGACATTCTGCAGTGACTCACTCTGCCCCGGAGCTCACTGGGTTTAGTGCAGTCACTGATCACTCCTACCACGTCCTGTGTTGTTGTTGTTGTTTTGATCAGTGGAATATCGTCTTTTACTGGTTGTCCTTTGTATTTACAGTGTGATTCCTGCCGATGTAAAACGGGCACTCTTATGTCAACCTCCTGGTTGTTTCCAACATGTTGTTGGTGTAGGACGTGACACAGGACGCGTTAAAGAATCATTGCTCTGCTAAGCCATTTGTCATTGGTCAACACTTGATGCCTTAGGAGCCACTGTATCCCTTGCCGCTAGCATTCCCACATGCCAAGAAGTACTGTAGTAGGCGATTGCATAATGCCTGCACCACAGAATGTCTATTGTACGTTGTCTATTGTAAGTTAGGAGTAAAACATTGCAAATGTTTGTTTTCATACCCATTCGGGTAATGGAGGTAGGGTTTTTCAACCATCTCTCTTGGAAAATAGTGTGAAACATGACTGCAGCTGTTGCCAACGCTCCCAGTGTCTCTGGGCAGATGCTAAATTGTACAGTTCCTCTGGTGTGGGTGGTGAGTGTTGACCTCTGACCCCTCCCGCTCCAGGTTCTTTGCGGGCGGCTCGGAGCGCAGCGGGCAGCAGATCGTGGGGCCCCCCAAGAAGAAGAGCTCCAACGAGGTGGTGGAGGACCTGTTCAAAGGGGCCAAGGAGCATGGGGCCGTGCCCCTGGACCGCAGTGGCCCTGGAGAGACCAGCAGACCCAAGGTCAGCACCGGCCTCAGATCCGCTGGTCTCTCTTGAGTATGCGGTTCTCTCTTTGACATGTCACAACTGTAATTTCTTGTTGATAATTGTTGTTCAATTTCTTCTCTTACACAACTTCACCTTTTTCATCTGAATATGTAAATAGGAACGAGACAAGAATAGATGTATGCATGTATAAATGAAACAGCTTCTATCCAATGTCATATTGTAAAATTGACTGTGTTCTGTCTATCGATTTCAGGCATTTGTGGGCGGTGGTTACAGATTGGGGGCGGGGCCAGAGGAGGCGTCGGCCTACGTGGCCGGAGAGAGGAGAGCAGCCAATAGCCAGCAGGATGTAAGTCTGACCTTTAATAATGTATATATAATTATCTTGTATTATATATCACTAACAGCCAGCAGTAAGGCACATTTTAATCATAATATCAGATGGAAAATAAGAATTTGTGCATCCTAGATTATCTTGTCTAGTATCATATATTCTGTCACATATTCTCCATATAGGATCATATTATTTGCTATATGATTTCTGTAGTCTCTTCTGTGTACACTAAACAGTGGTTGCTAAGCAACATTGTGATTGACTGTGTGTGTCAGGTGCACGTAGTGCTGAAGCTGTGGAAGTCGGGCTTCAGTCTGGACGAGGGGGAGCTGCGGAACTACACAGACCCTGGCAACAGCCTCTTCCTGGAGTCCATCCGCAGAGGGTGCGTGTCACTAGCGGGTCACTTCCTGTTCCGCTGCAGAGATTATTTGTCAAAATGAACATTTATTATTCCGGTTCCCCTCTCCCAGTATTAGGGGGCGATCAACAAGCAGTGTCAGTGTAGAAGAGAATGTGTCCTGTTTCTAATGTAATGTATCGGTGCTGTTAATGTGTACTGCGGTACGGACAGGGAGATTCCCCTGGAGCTGCGCCAGCGGGCCCGGGGCGGCCAGGTGAACCTGGACATGGAGGACCACCGGGACGAGGACTTTGTCAAACCCAAGATGGCCTTCAAAGCGTTCGGCGGGGAGGGACACAAGCTGGGCAGGTGAGCCGAGACCCTCGTCCAGGTGTGTGAGGCAGAGCGCGATGTGGAAGGAGTGATCTTTGGATCAAAGTGTCTGGCTCAACGACTCGATGGTAAACAAGTAACGCTGACTTTGATTTGATTTAGTTGATGACGAGGAGCAGGCGTGAGGCATCGCGCTCAAACGCCCTTCCACAATAATCACTCTGTTAACGTGTGGTACGGCCTTTGAATCCCCGCAGCGCCACCCCAGACCTGGTGGCTCCCCAGGCGTCCCAGCAGGACCAGATGGCCAGCGAGGCCCAGGCCAGTGCCTCCGTAAGCCTGGACACCGCCCAGCCTGTCACCAGCATCCAGATCAGACTGGCCGACGGAGGACGCCTGGTGCACAAGTTCAACCACACCCACAGGTGACCGCTACGCCACTGTCCACTAGCTCTTCTAGCTGCAGCTAAAGCTACCTTGTGTCTGTGTGGTCGTAGCCAATTTGTTTCAGCAGGGCTACCCGGGTTAGACTGTCATGGCTGCTACTGCCGGCTCTGCACTAAGCCGGACTCGCACCGAGGGATCACTTTCACCAAGTCCCCTCTTCTTTCCTCTCCACAGGGTGTCTGACGTGCGCCAGTACTTGGTGGGGGCGCGGCCGGGCATGGCGGCCCGGGAGTTTGTCCTCATGACCACCTTCCCCAACAAGGAGCTGACGGACGAGACCCTGACCCTGCGGGACGCCAACCTCCTCAACGCGGTCATCGTCCAGCGGCTACAGTAAGGCCAGGAGAGCCCACCCCCACCACCGACCCTCCCTCGACCCCCAGGAATTTGATAGCCCCTCCCGGTGGAGGTGACCTCCATGGACTTACTGAACGGACTTCTAACCTTTTCAATTCTGTTTCGGATTTCCCCCCCCTTTTTTTTCTATAGTGATGCATTGTGCGTGACTGCCCCGTGTGGCGGCAGAGGAGG
>OMOU01054112.1:0-11415 GCA_900312585.1 Malacocephalus occidentalis | reverse complement strand
AGGAGGGAACGGGTCATCATGGAGGGCGCGAAGCCAGAGCACATGAGTGGGGGGCCAGGAGAGGTTCATGATGTCTGGCTAGCCCACATGCAGGAACCATGCATCATTGGCTTGGACCTGCTGGTCTGTTGGTGGACCCAGGACGATGTGTCCAGGCCGGTTGGCTCCGAGACCGTGGTGCTCCACCCCAGCCTGCCAGAAGGCTAGTCCAGCAGCTCCGGCCACCTCGACTGACCCCTCAGGTGGGGGTTATGTGGCACTTATGGGAGTTCAAAATGTTTAGTTCGGGTTTTGGGTTAAAAAGCGATGTGTTCCAATAGTAGTCTTATATGCAGTGTGATTATTCCTTAATTATCTGTGTGTTCATAATGTTATGTCGCGCCACCATTGGTGCACATGTTGTTGTCTGGAGTGACTCCAGTCGGCGGGTGTTCGTTGCGAGTGTGATTCTGAGAATAAACGGTGTACATGAAGTCGTGCGGTGTATGGGACACAGGACAACAGGAAACACTCCCGTCGCTCACCACAATATCAAAGCAGCAGCCAATCGATTCTGGAGAGGAACGCTTAGTCGGTAGTTCCTGACAGCCCAGCATACTCTTTTGTTGATGTAATGCTCATATATTTGTTCGTTTAAAGGCCGTTTTGTTATTTCACCGAAACGTGTGTTATTTGTGCCGATAAAATATGAAGTTGGCCTAAATCAGATGTGCTGAAATTAAATGAAGTGACAATACATATTCTAATTGTATTCATTATGCTATGGTTTACTATCATGTATTCATTTAACCAAAACGATTGGTCTGTTGTTTCCAAGTAAGCGACAACAAGAAGAGCTTCCCTGAAGCCCGTGATTCATGCTCGTCATTCCTATATTATAGGCCGAATAATGTTCTTGTCTTTTGCTGTTTAGTTATGTATTTTCAGACAATTACAATAAGCTATTGAATAAATATAGTAAGATAATGTGTGTATGAAAAAATGATATGCAAGAACAAACACTATGTGGTTATTCCAAAGGATAAAAGGTGTATATAGCATCTAAGTAATTGCATGTGTTTGACAAAGAAACCAAAGATAATAGTTCAGCAATATAAAACAATGAATGTAAGTATGCACAACGTGTTGAAATATATCTTATAGTAAAACAATGTAGTCTTATCAAAGTGAATGCTAATAAATAAGAATAAATTGGATAAGAATAAAGACAGGAGCGTTTCGGAAAATGTTTATTTTGTAAACACCAGAAGGCAATAACTGAATAGGCACGCTTCAATGCTGCTGGTACATCAATGCTAAAATGCCCTTGCATCCTCCAGCAGGTGATGGATGGCAACACAAGTCGCTGCAGGCAGAAGATGTTGACTGAACACCATGGTGACGTCAGAGAACGGCGTGGGCGTCCCAAAGCTTGCCGGTGTATTATTATTAGTGTAGTATTATTACCCCCCCCCTTATTTAACATACCCTCCACAGCCGCTAATGTGACTCCACACCGAGTGGCGGGAGGTTGTAGGCCGGATTGGAATTGCCTTTGACGTTGACTTGACCGATTGCTGCGAGTGTATCTATTGCTCTGAGTTTGGGTGTTCGATCTGAGTTTGATTGGTCGCTCTGAGTTTGATGGGTTGCCCTCTGAGTTCGATTGTTCGCCCTGCGTCGAGTGACACTCTCGGTATCTAGCCGCGCGGCATGTTGTCTTAATATCTCAACGCAGTTAACAGACAACTGCGTTTATCCTTACGTTTTTTAGCTCAAACGAAACTACACCTGGACTGTCTACACTGTTCAAAATGAGCGACGACCCAGACTCTCCCCCCGAAAGGGAAATGAAGGTAGGACAGCAGGTTCTGCTAAACGTGTGCTTAGCCTAGCGTTAGCTAGTGTTTGTGTTTGTGGACGTTCGTATTAGCCGCCGCAGTTTGTCAAGTTGGCTGGCTGCCTTAAAACTGACTCGTAAATAGTGACTTTCACCGTCATTGCATTGTAAATCTACAGTAATACAAGATCCATTATAAAAGTTATAATATTGATCCACCATGCTTACAATGAATCCTAATGATTGTTGGCGTCGGAGACTGAAACATCGTCATTGTAATGGATCATAATGGATCATGGATGATACGCTATTTCTTAACATAATGTTAATGAGCCGTGTTTGTAGACGTAATGTTTATTTAATGTTAATACATGATCAGTCTACAACTAATTGGGTCCATTTGTTTACATGCATACAAGTGATCGAAGAAAGACACGTTTCAACGCCCTTCACCATAAACCCTTAAACGTACCTGGTGATTTATGAATAGGAATCCATAATGTATACAATACGTAACATACGTATTGTATATACAGTCGGTAATAATTCTCTATCTGATGTAGTATTTCATCATGACAGAGGTCAGTGTATTTCACTGTGTCCTAACATGCCTTTCTTTCATTGTAGGATTTCCAGTTCCGACAGTTGAGAAAAATTCGAGTTTTTGACACTCCCCCCGACCTGCCTAAAGACAGATCCAATCTGCTGGCCATCTCCAACAAGTTTGGATTGGTATTTGTGGCACTGGACCGGACACTCAAAGTATACCTGACACACGAAATCCTTTCTGTGGATAAAGTGGATGGACATTCAGATGACAAAAGTAAGACTTAAACCTCTGGTTTTGCTGAATAACACAACAAAAATCAAGGCTAAATATATTGGTAATGCAGCCCCTTTCAGTGATTTATCCATGTACCATGCATTTCATCACTTAACATTGGGAGACCAACACCCTTAACCCTAGATGATCCAGTCCCTCGTCTCCCCTGTCCTTCTAACCCTTCCTCTCTGTCCATGCAGTCCCGGTAACCCCGGCCCGGTCCGAAGTGTGCTTGGAGCATCCTCTGCACCACGTGGCCCTCAGCAGCGATGAGCTCACCCTGTCTGTCTGCAGTCTGTCTGCCGAGGCGCAGCTGTCTATCACCTTCTATGATGTCCGCACCTTCATGAAACAGGTGGATTGGTGTATTGCCTTTTTTGGATTGGGGTATTGTGGAATAAGGGAATAACTTTTTCTTGTGTCTCCAACTTCAGCAAGTTGGAGATGTCAAGTCAGTATGTTTTGGCAAAGGATGTCACAGCTTGGAATTGAAAATGTCTTCAGCAAAATGGAATATGGCGTCTGTCGCCAGACTTTGTGTGTTTGTGTGCACACGCCAACTGCCTGTTACTAATACCGCCATGCAGTGTTGTAAATCCACTCCACGTCGTTCTATGTATTGGATAAATCACCATAGCATGGTGATTTATCCAAAAATGTATTCTTTTTTTGCGTGATTTATGATCATGATCAAGTTTGATTTGAGAAACGAAATTAATTAGAATGCGCACAATGTTTTCAGATTCACATGCACATCAAAATGTAACATGAGAAAATCCATATTTTGGAGTAAATGTGATGCATATTACAGTAGTGTCATTATTGATTCCTTCTTCATTCTCCATTGTAGGGCAGACAACAGAAGCTGCCCTTTGCGTCTCTGCAGCCCACGGTGCACCCGGCCACCTTTGTGCAGGACCTGAAGTGGAACCCGGCCCTGGGCTCCATGGTGGCTGTGTGTCTGTCCGACGGCAGCATGATGGTCCTGGACGTGACGAACCGCGTGACGATACAGGCCCAACTACCGGCGGCCAACGGCATCACGTGCAGTGAGTTCTTAGTAAATCAGACTTTCCTGAAAGTCTGATTTACTGGCTCATTTCTGACCCATCAGGGCATCTCTCTCTTCCCACATTGCCAGGGTGCAGAGAGGGGATGCTGTTTTCTTTTTTGTTTCAAAATTGTTTCAAAATCTTTTTTTTCTGCTCTAACTTTCACTCTCTTGCAGCTTGCGTACAGCATATCCTAGAGGAGCCCTAGAGGAGACTGTTGTGTTAACCTGAAATCAGTTATTGAGAAGCAAAGACATAAATGTATAGGCAAAAATGAAGACAGTGTTTGTCAAAATATTGTTTCTCAGTGAACTGTCGTAGTGCTGATGGGGTAGAAAGCCGACTTTGCTTCACAGACAGCAATTTAAAAAGAGGAGCCATGAGCTGTCCTCACCACACGCTATACATTCATTCTGTATGCTGATGTTGTGATGACTTCATTTCAATATGCCCTCCTGTTTGACTCCCACTTCCCCTCCACACCATATTCACTTCTGCATATAAATGTTTTTTTTCCCACTTCCCCATCTTATTGGAACTTTTTTTGACCTGTGGATTGAAGAAGTTGAATTTTTTGTAAATGACGGCAATGAATGCACAACTTGATTTTAAATGTTGTCCCCAATATCTCAAGTAAATCTACACATTCATACATTTGTAATGATATACATTGCTATGGTGTTGTAATAGTCATATTATTGGAAATATATTAAATTGCCATTTTGTTTTCGTCAGTTTGCTGGAGCCCCAAAGGGAAACAGGTTGCCGTTGGGAAAATGAATGCCACAGTCAGTCAGTACACTCCAGTAAGTAAACGTGTGTGTGTGTGTGTGTGTTGGGACACGTTTGTATGTGTGAGAGTGGTGTGTGTGTGTTTCTTTAAAATGGGCATGAATAAAGCGCTTACTGTACAGTACATGTTTCTATATTCGTTAAACAGGCGCTCCAAGAAAAGAAAGTAGTCCCGTGTCCAAACTTCTACTCCTCCGACAACCCTGTCAAAGGTACGACACCGCAGCCGCTCCCATGTACAAATTGTTATTATTAGTATTTCTGATCCATAAGCCGAACGTGTAATCCAATGCTCTTGGTGTCAACTGGCTTTGTTTGGTTAATGGCTCCCAGTTCTGGACGTGCTGTGGCTGAGGACCTTCGTGTTTGCGGTGGTGTACGCTGCCGCCGACGGCTCCGTGGAGACTCCCCCGGACCTAGTGGTCATCACCCTGCCAGTGAGTACCACGCCCACCCCCACCCAGTAGTACTGTGGCCGCTACAGCAGAAGCTAGGAGGGTACCCGCGGAGGCATTACAAGGATGAAAAAGTATTCAATTAATGGTTAGGGATGAACATATTATTGATTAAATTAACATAAATGGATTCCGGAGTTCAGGATGCAATTTTGATGCAATTTTTTTTTAAGCTTATTAATCATTTATGCACTACAAATCAATACAATTATGGCCTTTTTACCAATTCTGTGAAGAAATGCTGTGACACAAACCTGTGTCGCAGTCTTTTCTTAAGGTACATATGACCTATTATTATGCTCTACGGTTTATGCTCTATGGACCCCCGAGTTCATCTTTGAGTCTGTAGTTCCTTCTTGTGAGCCTGCAGAGGCGTTTTAATTCTTTGTTCTGTTCTTCAACCTCAACTACCTTGGTGCTAGCGGGAAGATCATTACAATCATCACCCGTTTCCGAGTCGTGATGTTAACAAACATTATTTTAGAACTTGGAGTCAACTTGGACTCCCAAGTTGACTCCATGTTTAGAAACATGGCCATCCGTGAGATGGCTTTACACTCGTCAACATTGTATATTTACTAGTATAGACCTGCATCACTGAATGAGGAAAATAGTAATATTGCCGCACAGCTTTTTAACAAATAGAGCTTTACTTAGTGAAAGAAGAAACTTTTCAAGCTTCTTTTGGACATTCCTCATTTGTTACGCCGCAATTAATAATAATGAAAACAATAAAAATCCATTGATTTAAATTTTCATTCATTTGTCATATTAAGCACATTTTGTCAATTTACATCTCCTATCACCTGTACGATTTGAGCATGTTTTTGACCCGATTTAGAGTCGGGACGATTTTCAGCTACGGGGTGGATGACCTGTCTGGTCCTATCCCATATTGTGGTCTGATCGGTGTGCCTACGATGGCCGACCGATGTTTGACATTTTGGTCGGCCACGAGTCGATTCCCCACGATCAGCGCCATTATTTTTTTTTCTCACTGCACCTGCGCGAAGCGTCTAAAAGTGCCATGGCAACGTGTGGACAGAAACTATGGAGGTTGGTGGAGCTGTGACAGCAGCATACGTGCCTCTTAGATATTTCCTCCTCCTCCTCCTCCTCCTCCTCCTATCACCACCGATATGAGTTAGAGAAACGTTGGCAGGAAATAGCCCCACGTTATGAGTCCATCTGCACTGGCGCTTTTTTTAACGGTTAGAAACAAACGTCTTCAGACTCAAACGAGGATAAATCTCTAATGACGATTGTCAATTGGCAGCATGGGGACAGTGTCCGACGGGCTGTTTTATTTACATGCAGTGTGAGCACTAATGTGGTGGCTTAGTGCTCACACTGACTTAGACACCACAGCCTGGCTATACCTAATGAGGTCTGTCTTCTGATGGCGCGCAAACTCTGTTTGAGTTCAATAAACGACTATACGGCGTCGAATTATAGAAATGAAAATATTACAACTGTCTGACTGCAGTAGGTATAAATCAAAGATTAAACAGTTTGAAGTTAACCAGCCAAAACACATATATAGTATTAGAATACAACTTGATACAGTTCCATATGACCTTCATACCGTATGTTTTTGGAGAAGACATTTGTAACAAAGTCTCTTATTGTCACAATGCCACTACTGTGGCTTTTCTTGGGTTCTGGAAGAAATGGAGAGGATCCGTGGATGTGGTTATACTGACGCTGGTTTATTACAGTCTCAACATGCAATCGCGTTGATCAACATGTAATTTTATGCTTGTGGTCCGAGTTATTCCAGAGTGGGGTGTCCCTCCGGTCTTCTTTCGCCATGGGTGCCCAGCCTCTACCGCAGGAAGAGTGCACAGGTGTCATTATATAGCGTTAATTGCACTCATTCGCTACAGCTGCATCACATTCCAGGCATTCCTGCCGCTCCGCTCCCACTGTCACTGCGCCACAGCGCTAACCACGCCCCCTCATGGCTCACAACATTAAAATGCCCCATAAGGAAATAGCCTCGGCACAATCACGTGACATGAATGCAGGAAGTAGAGAAGGGAATGCAGACTTTAATGTGGGAGAATTCTAGTAAGTGAACATAAAGATGACTAGACCATTGAATATCATTGAGTGACTGTTAATGCTGGATAGATGTACAGAATATGTACAGATAATGTCACAGATGAAATCACAGTCCTTTAACGCAACTGCTGAAAACTTTAAATGTGCTGGCAAACAATGAACAGTGGGTAGTGCGATTCCATGATGCATGTTTAATACTGTGGCTATTAATTGGTTGTGACTATACATGTTTGATAGCTGTATTGTTGCCTCAACCTGCAACAGTAGTGTTGTAGCCTCAACCTAACCCAAGTAGTGTTGTTGAGTCACCTGAACGTGGTAGTTCTGTAGAAGCTGGGGAAAAGTCTCAACACCCTGGGGTCTCAAACCTTGTTCAGTGTCTAAACCATTCAGCTGTCACTGCATTGTCTTCACTGGTGAAATATTGAAATATTGACATTGAAAATTCAAAAAGATATCAAGACAATTTGTAAAGATCAAAATGTGGTGATTTTTTAAAATGTTTGAATTCATTTAAAGTTTCACAAACTTCAAGTTGTGTAATCTGAAGTAGTTAAAGACTACCCCCCCCCCACACACACACACACCCCATTGACTTAACATTGTACATCTTTTAAAGTTTTAATTTTGAAGTAAAAGTATAGTGTATTCAAAATATGTGAGAGATGGCGTGCTATTCCAAGCACACGTTGACCCCAAAGCGGATTCTTTGCAATTGTGAGAGGAGTAGCGGCCCAAAAGTTTGACGAGGAAAAGAAAGAATGAATAACAAAGCCTCAGAATAACAATAGCTGAGCGCTGACTCGCAGACGGCCGCCTAATAACTTCCTAACTAACGGTCTGACAGCTGCTGCGAGAGAAAGTTGCGCAGTGCTCGTTTGAAATCGCCTCAATTCCCACCTCCGTCCTCTATGCGTCTGTGACAGAAAAAGGACGAGAAGACTGAGACTCGCTATCTGAACTTCAACGACCCCGTGTACGGCAGCTGCGTGGAGAGACAGCACCACTACTTCCTGAGCCAGATCGAGGACTGGTAAGGGGGCACACTGGCACTGGATGCTTGCATTTCCTCTACGGATGCGAGCCACCCTGCGCTGCTGATGATGTTTATCGTTTGATTATTAACCCTTAGGCCACGATCACAGAGAGGCGTCGCTAGAAACGTGCCGCCCCATCATGGTACGGGCGAATAGCCTTTTCCGATTGGCTGGCGGGTGTGCGTTAATACGGTTTATACCGTGGCCTGGGTGAATACTCTTTTCTTATTGGCCGCCAGGTGTGTTGGCTGCCAACCGAATGTTGCACACGTAATTCGGCTCAAGTTGAATCACTTCCAAATCCGTCCATTGTAGCCATAGCAACATTAAAGAGCATAGCTGTCAAAGCTTACCTTTTATCAACTGCGGCAACACAGCTGAGTTCACAACTTGATAAACTAACAACCAGGAAGAAAAACACACCGATTGCTGAAGAACGGGATGAGGAAAACTGTATGGAATACTTTGTAACGTGTTATGGTGATGGAGCCATATCCTTTTCTTACCTCACCCCATTGTGATACTGTGACTAGTTGTCATGACAATTGTAAGTTTGCTTGCTTCATAACCTTTCGATTCTAAAAGCAAAACTTGTGCCAAAATTTGCCACTGGTCATATTTCATATTGTTGGCTAGTAACCATGGCGTAATATATACTGCATATTGCTGTCTTTTTCAGGTAGGCGTCTTGCTCAGTTCAAGGTTTGACTGGGTAACGGTTCCCAGCCTAACCTAGTCTGGGGATCAAACCAAGTAACATCTTGTCACGAGTCAAACTACATAGCTACTTGCTCTATCGAAAGGCACTTGCAGTTCATTGTAGGAAGAGCATGCATGGACCGGCGGGGGATGTCGGAACTGTCTTTGCTCAAATGTAGATTTTTTTTCCATTTCATCCAGGGATGTCGTCTTTGCCACATCGGCCGCCTCCATCGACGTCAGTGTCATCGCTAAGGATAAGGTATGCAATCAAAGGGGGTACACCCTGTACTGCATTTAAATCTTAAATCAATAACTACCACACCGAATGTATGATGTTGTCCCATTAGCAGCCTCTAGTGGCTGAAATTGTAGCTACACTTCTAGCTATAAAACCTTCGTCTGAGATAATTGGGGGGTTTATAGAGGTGGATTGACCTGTGGACTGGCACTTTCTATTCTTGCTTAACTTTCCAGTTCATTTAATTTATTTAAAGCTGCAGTCAAATTTAGTGAACAGTAATATAATAGAAATATGGTTTGATGATGATTTCTTCTTGTGTGCTCCGTCCAGAACCAGTGGGAGCTGTGGATCCTGGAGGATGCCAGCCGGGCCGAGCTGCCCGTCTCCCCGAACAGCGACGACACCCTGCCCCTGGGCCTGGCCATCGACTACACCAGCCAGCAGGAGATCTACATAAGTACTGCCTCGTCCTCCTGTCCGCGACACACTTACTTACTTACTTACACAGCCCGGAGGGAACTACAAGTCCACCTAATAGGGCTGTCAAATGTGTGAGTTGCCAAATTAACATTCAAATTTGAAAGAACATGAGCACGGCCAGCACCACCATGCAGCTGTGCAATAACTTCTAGCACCGCTGAAGATTGCAGGCAGCCTACCAATTCTGAAACTTGTTTGATTAGCCTTGCAACTATGAATCCTTGAAACCTGCTCTATTCTTACCTTTATGTACCACAGAGATATATTGCCATCTCCTTCAACAAATGTCGCTTTGGATAGAAGCGTCTGCCAAATACCCTAAATGTAAATGAAAACCTTGGTGCAAATCGCCGCGCTGTCCATCGCCACCAATGCAGAACATCACATGTGTGAGCGTCCCTACATATACACTCCCCGGCCACTTTATTAGGTACACCTCGCTAGTACCGGGTTGGACCCCCCTTTGCCTTTAGAACTGCCTTAATCCTCCGTGGCACAGATTCAACAAGGTGCTGGAAACATTCCTCAGAGGGTTTGGTCCATATTGACATGATAGCATCATGCAGTTGCTGTACATCTATGATGTGAATCTCCCATTCCACCACGTCCCAAAGGTGCTCTATTGGATTGAGATCTGGTGACTGTGGAGGCCATTTGAGTACAGTGAACTCATTGTCATGTTCAAGAAACCAATCTGCAATGATTCGAGCTTTGTGACATGGCGCGTTATCCTGCTGGAAGTAGCCATCAGAAGATGGGTACACTGGTCATAAAGGGATGAACTTGGTCAGCATCAATACTCGGGTCGGCTGTGGCGTTTAACCGATGATCAATTGGTACCAAGAGGCCCAAAGTGTGCCAGGAAAATATCCCCCACACCATGACACCAGCACCACCAGCCTGAACCGTTCATATGGTTCATAAGGCAGAATGGATCCATGCTTTCATGTTGTAGACGCCAAATTCTGACCCTATCATCTGAATGTCGCAGCAGAAATCGAGACTCATCAGACCAGGCAACGTTTTTCCAATCTTCTATTTGGTGAGCCTGTGCGAATTGTAGCCTCAGTTTCCTGTTCCTAGCAGACAAGAGTGGCACCCGGTGTGGTCTTCTGCTGCTGTAGCCCATCTGCTTCAAGGTTCGACGTGTTGTGCGTCTGCACACCTCGGTGGTTATTTGAGTTACTGTTGCCTTTCTATCACCTCAAACCAGTCTGGCGATTCTCCTCTGACCTCCGGCATAAACAAGGCATTTTCTCCTGCCGCTCACTGGATATTTTCTCTGTTTCGGACGATTCTCTGTAAACACTAGAGATGGTTGTGTGTGAAAATCCCAGTAGATCAGCAGTTTCTGAAATACTCAAACCAGCCCGTCTGGCACCAAAAGCATGCCACGTTCAAAGTCACTTAAATCACCTTTCTTTACCATTCTGATGCTCGGTTTGAACAGCAGCAGATCATATTGTCTACATGCCTAAATGCATTGAGTTGCTGCCATGTGATTGGCTGATTAGATATGTGCATTAACAAGCAGTTGGACAGGTGTGCCTAATAAAGTGGCCGGTGAGTGTATGCTGACTAGATCAGACTACCAGCCTACACAGTGGACTGTTGTCATCTGATGTCATCAGCATACATCTAGGTGGACACGCCCACTTGTGAATTTTGAAATGGCTGGAAAGGGCTTGAGGTTCTCACGCTCACACCTGGTGATATAATAGGTCCCCTGTAAGCTCATAGACATACAAATGTGTTTAAAATATATGTTTATATTGTACAGCAAGATGGTCTTTATTACGAAACATACCCGCAGGCCTTTTTGCTCCCCCCTGTGGACGTACCCTGCACAACAGGAGTCACCCAAGAGCTTTACGGCCATGCACATGAATAATGCAGTTGACGCATTTTCATGTACATTTTCTAAAATAGATTAGAATATATTTGGATGTC
>OMOU01054111.1:0-11270 GCA_900312585.1 Malacocephalus occidentalis | reverse complement strand
TGTCTTTCCACCCACCAACCCACCCCACACACACGCCCCCATAGGTGTCGCCGTGAAATTGGTCCTCCGCTTTTAACCCATCCATGGCCATCTTCCTCCGCGGTCAGGCCAGGAGCGGTGGGCAGCTAGTGCAGCGCCCGGGGACCACCTCAATCCACCTCCACACAGAAAGGGCCGTTCACGAAATCCCAGTACTGAAGACATGGGGTGAACCAACCATGTCCCAGGCGGGAATTGATCCCAGGACCTTCTAGCTGTGAGGCGACAGCACTACGACTGTGCCACCGTGCCCCTATAACTCTGCCCCAACCGGGGGCCTCTCATTCCCTTTGCTCAGTTGTGGCACTGGTAATTAAGAACTGATCTGGGGCTGTTTTAAGCAGAGGAGAATAGAGGCCAGGCAGACTGGCTTGGGCTGTAGGACAGTGGAGACAGGGACGGTCCACTGGGTCAGTCTCAGGGTAAGTGGCCTCTGGCCACGCTGTTTGAACACTTTTTGCCTTTGTTGTGGATTTTATGGTGAATCTTGGCCTTTTGGTGTATCCCAAGAAGAATTTAAGTAGCATTTTGTTCACCTCTCTTCTCCACATCCTTTTTGTAAATAAAATACCTAATTCTGTTATGACGCAACCCTGGTTTCTGTCTGCTTGACTCCAATTGGTCCGCCCTCTACACTGTCAACAGTTGCTTTTTTTATTTTGGGGACATTGGGGACAGTATGCGTTCGTATTATTTCGCTTATTATTTCGCTTAATTTATTATATTCTTATTGGCATTCCTTGTTTAGGAGTTTCCCTTAATTTTGGAGCTTCACAAGTGCTTTGGATATTAAATTGTGCCAAGAAAGTGCAGCATGATACTGCCCAATTAATTAACTAGAAATTACCAAGCCAACTTGACAGTTTGGGGTCAGGACGCCTGGCGCCAAGCCGTGCGTAAAACTACGCATGTCTCAGCTGTAATGCTTGGAGAGCGCAGGCTACTCTAGATAAAAGGACAGATTACAGGACATATTATTATAATTTTTATTATATTATATTACACATTCTCTGTAGTTTCTAAGCGGGTTTCGTAATAAATGCATCACAACATTGACAGTATTGAAAATAATCGAAATACTATGCACAGCATGAAATGTTGTGAGCCGGAAAGGAGGGGCCATGTCAACGTGCGAAGTACTAAAGCACGCGCTGCTACTTCAGGTCGTTTTAGAGTACAAGTACATTGAAACGGACGCATATCCTTTAAACTCTATTTGCACCACCATAAAGAAGAATAACCTATGGGGATTGGATGGGATGTACTCCTATTATATACTTCTTTTAAGCACCCTGAGTGGACTTATTTTTACAATATTTTGGACTAACTGTGATTATGTGTTTATTGTGTCCACGCCAAGCTGCCCATCCACATGCAGCTCATGTTGATTGGACTGATTCCCTCGACATATGAGACATGCACTGATTCTAGTGTCTCTCCTTGCGGATCATTGAGGTGGACAGTAAGTTCATTTTAGTTAATATTCTCTTCTTAGTGTGAATAATCAATGTACACCCATCCTTAAATAAGTTAAGGCTATGGTGTGGGTGTGTGTGTATGTGTGTGTGTGTGTGTGTGTGTGGACTTAAATGTTGTATTTTGTTCCCCATTATGAATCTCAGCAGCAGCGCACCACTATCTCGGACTAGAAAAAAGACAAAAATACTATTTTGTCAAGCCCAAAGAGATGTCGGGGAGAGACATGCTGGGCAACCAGTCGAACCATAGCCTGCTAATGCACCACCACATGGTCACATTCACGGAGGACAGCAACGCCACCAACACCTCGGACCCGGAGACCGACTCCATGGACTGCGTACAGCTTCGCATCCCCCAGGAACTCTTCCTCGTCCTGGGCCTCATCAGCCTCGTGGAGAACATCCTGGTGGTGCTGGCCATCTATAAGAACCGCAACCTCCACTCGCCCATGTACTACTTCATCTGCTGCCTGGCCGTGTCCGACATGCTGGTGAGCGTCAGCAACGTGGTGGAGACGGTGTTCATTCTGCTGTCCGACCACGGGCTGCTGGACGTGCACCCGGGCATGCTGCGCTACCTGGACAACGTCATCGACGTCATGACCTGCAGCTCGGTGATGTCCTCGCTGTCCTTCCTGTGCACCATCGCGGCGGACCGCTACATCACCATCTTCTACGCGCTGCGCTACCACAGCATCATGACCACGCAGCGCGCCGTGGCCATCATCGCGCTGGTGTGGCTGGCTAGCCTCACCTCCAGCACGCTCTTCATCGTGTACCACACCGACAACGCCGTGATCGTGTGCCTGGTCACGTTCTTCTGCATCACCCTGGTGTTCACGGCGGTGCTCTACCTACACATGTTCATCCTGGCCTACCTGCACTCGCGGCGCATCGTGGCCCTTCACAAGAGCCGCCGGCAGGCCACCAGCATGAAGGGCGCCATAACGCTCACCATCCTGCTCGGGGTGTTCATCCTGTGTTGGGGACCCTTCTTCCTCCACCTCATCCTCATGCTCACTTGCCCCACGCAGCCCTTCTGCAGCTGCTTCTTCAGGAATTTCCACCTTTTCCTCATTCTTATCATATGCAATTCTTTAATCGACCCCCTTATATATGCCTATCGGAGCCAGGAACTCAGGAAAACGTTACAAGAGCTGGTTCTCTGTTCTTGGTATTTTGGCGTGTAAATAACAATCTAAGTAAAATATATTTGCATACAGCACAATATAATCTTGACACCCTTTGATTATAATGACTCTTATGGACACTGTTCAATAGATTAACTCAAGACTTGCCATTGGCCATGGCTCCCCTCTCCTAGGCCTATCTATCTATGTATCTATGTATCTATGTATCTATCTATCGATCGATCTATCTATCTATCTCTGTCTATCTGTACATATGGATAGATAGATAGATATAAATAGATCTATAGAGCTATAGATAGAGACACCCACCCATCTATCTCAGTGTCTAAGACAAGAACAATTACTCATACATTGGGCAAAATGTTAAGCAACTGTAACATATTCAATAATTATTTTATAATTTTATAATCATTAATTATAATTCTTAATATTGTTATTCATATTATTTAGTTTCACCTGTTGTCCATAAGTTGCTGTTTAAACCAAACAATCCTAACCGTTGGGATCACTTGTAGAGTATAAGCCTACATTCTGTAATATATCTGTACATTTGAAGTGGATTGATGGATGAGACAATATTTCAAACATAATGTGTATATCGCTGTTGTATTTACTGTTTGCTAATATCAATCTGTCTTATATTGTGTCATGTTCAATATAGAGTTGACGATTATGTACAATGATCGATTAGCATTGTTTGTTTCTAACATATGACCAATGAATAGCAGTATGCATTTGTCACTGTTGAAACCTTTGGGTTTTTTGCCCATTCAGATAAGCTGAAATGGTCATTCTTTTGTGCTCTGAATTACCCTCACTCATGATGGAGTCAAATGCAGTAGGGTTAGCATGTAAGGAAATTAGAAATAAGAAAGGGAAAAGTGTAGAGGAATCTAATGAATTGGGATATTAATCATGGGCTATGCCTTGTTTTAATGAGGAAATGCATTTCTGAATTCCTTCACAAGCCCAGTCAATCAAAACAGTTTAACAGTTGGCACTTTTCATTAATGAATTTCCTCAGGAAAAATTCCTAAAATTAGGAATCTGGTCATGAGACGGAAACATCCGTATTTTGCTCACAATGTTGTTTAGCTGTAACAGCAAAGTGAACTCATCAGACACAAACATCATTGATACTGTGAAACACCAGGACTAGCTGAACTGTTTTTAGACCTTTAGACATTGCTTAGAGGCATGCTGGAGCCTAATATCAGCACCGAGGACAGGGAGTTTGGTCATTTTTGTAATCCATCACATCATTCACAACTACACACTGGCACGCACACACACGCACACACACGCACACACACACACACACACGCACACACACGCACACACACGCACACACACGCACACGCACGCGATTTCACAAGCTGAAGTCAGTTTTCGAAAACATATTGGCTTCTTGCTACTTCAAATAATTCCTCTGTAGCCCAAAATGTAATTTTAGACCAGTGACTAGGCTTCAATGTAATAAAGGCCCTAATGTAATAAAACACAATAATGTCTTTTGTTACTGTATCATGCATCACTCTTTCACCATCATTTCGTCAATTATTTCATTGAGCATTAATTTCATTACAGGCTGGCCATCATCGAGGTCTCGATATGTATGGTTAAATACAAATGTCTTTTGTTATTTTTTACAATTTTTTTTGCCCTGTATAATGCGCCGCTGTTTAACTGTATGGTCATATTGAAATGTTCCTCAAATGTATTATTTTAATGTACTGTTCTACACGCTGAGAACGCGTCGTCTCTCTCTCATGTACAATGTAAACGTTTTCCGTGTAGCGTGGCGCCAGGAAGCACATGAGGTAAAGGACAGTACTATACAGGGATTATATCACAGAGACCTAGCATTCCTTCGTACCCCAAACTCAATCAATTCACTCAACAAGCCATTCAAAACATCACATGGTATAGAATGTGACTTCTGTAGAATAGCACAGACTATGGCATGGGAGGAAACGACACAACAACACCAGTACGGGCGTCAAACAGAGCAAACTTCTACACAAAAAATGTAAAGCATTTCATTTTAAGTTTAAGCTGCACATAATTTCACACATCTTCCACGTAAATGTATTATGGCTCAAACATATTGCTTGTACTTATGCTTACTTTCATTACTATCGCATTACCTATGAAACCTTTTGTGGTTGAGAGCTATATATAGATTCAAAATACATATCTGGAATTGGGTATATCTTACACATCTTACACATTACATGAGTTGTAATGCCTTCTTTTGAAATAGGATAGGCTTATGTTCGATTGGTTTAGACCATTTGACCATTTGATTTAACATGCGGTAGAAGGACTTTACTCTGTCGACCTGCTTGGTGGTTATTGGGCTATTTGGTCTCATGTGAGGTGTTCTTGGCCCGGTAGGCCTATGAGAAGGATCAGCTACCAACCCCGGGATTGATATAGAGGATGTGATGACTCAATGGCAAGTGATTGAACTGTATCTACATGAATGGCCACATTTGGATTTCAGCTATTTGAAATGAGATGTAATTCTATGTGTTCTTTTTTGTCGTAGTATAGGGCAGGGCTCGGGAACTTTAAGGAAATAAATAACATTGCTGTTGAGGAAGCCTGGAAATCACTCAGGGTAAATATTGGACCCCCATGAAGGAATTATGACCCCCGCAGGAAAGGAAGCACTTGGTGAAGTTATTCTTCATGAACACATCTCAGTCTCAATGTATTTATAGACTATGAAAGGACAGTAGAGAGCTGCAACAGTAGCAGTTGCCTTCCTTTGCACGCAGACCCCATCCAGCCTCCACTTGGTGTGGATTCAACCTTGTTAGAAGCGCTTTCAAAATAAACGGTATTATCATGTGCCTCCCTTGGGGTAGAAGATCAGTCACATGCTGCAGCCAGACAGACTGCATGGAGAACAAGAACACCACAGAACAGAAGACCTTTATCGACCATAACACTATATCCCTTTCACTGACGCTCACATGTGTGAACATCTTTGCTCTTCATCAAAGTGTGCATGACACCTCTTTAATATAGGCCCACAACTCGTGCATCTGCATAAATAAACATGTGAACTTCACTGCAGCGTTTGTACCCCCCCCCCGCCCCCCATTGATATATTGGTCAGCTTACATTACGTATCAATATGTTTGCATTTGGGAATAGGACTGTCATCCTCATATTATTTGTGTAATTATTCTGTAACATTTGTATTCAATTCAATAGAATGTAATCAATTTGCATCCTACTGTGATTCCCCTTATAGTTGGCTAGGAGGCTATGTATATGAACTATAAACTTGAGTAAGGGTTGTAAATATTAGAAACAGGTTGGAAGTTGGACAGAAGGACATGGACATATGGGAACAATCAGAATTAATACTATCTGTCTAGCCCTAATTGGGAAAGAGTGCTGACAAGCCATCCCTTACAGGGAATACATGATTTTTTTAAATACATGATAGTCAACCCTCAACAGAATTTGTTTTAACACCCTTTTATGTAGTCCTTTTTGTGAATAGTTTTGGTGGTTAAGTACCTATTGCATACCATTAACAGCCTCCAGCTGCATGTACTCGTCACGTCTGCTAGATGGCGCTGTTTGACAATTTCCTTTCCAGAAGGAAAAACAAACCGAGGTCGTCAAGATAGTGATGTTGCATTATGTCAAACACAAACCCGTCGTGACAGTGCTCCCCGTTTGCGCACAACAATTATAGTCTACACGGAAACCTATCCGAAGGAACAACCGAGTCGAGATGCTGTGAGTGCTAAATGAGATCCACAATACGGTAAGCTGCATTAAAAACAGCGTTAGCTTAACGGCGTTATCAAAACATTGCAAAGGTGCTAGCCCCGGCTAGTTAGCCTTAGCTCTACTGCACCTTTATCTCTTCGTCTTGATTCTTCCACCGCCTCACAATTACGTCATTATGTATCGGCGATCTAATTGTAACATTGGTTATGCATTTGAAAGCATTAAGAGACGCTTTTGGTTGAAGAAGCGCTACAAAGTCCAGCGTTCAGCGTCGGTGGAGGACTCTGGGATCTGATTGGTTAATAAGGTCAGCATGCTGGATCGATATGACATGACATATGTATACATGTGTTATTTAATACATTTGTTTTGTCTTGCATGTCGTAGGAACGGATGCATTCTTCAAATGTCAATTGTTCCGATCACTCGCTTGACGTGACAGGATACTTTTGGGTTTTGATTCAGTCTAAATCATATACTTTGAATTCCTATAGATGGCATAGTTGGTTTTTGCACAGCTCAATTTGCATCTAAATCACCAACACGTTTTAGGCTACATTTGATGTAACCTTTGGCACAGAGTAGGTTAGATAAGCCCTGAGCCTGTGCAACACTTGGCTTTGTTAGGCCTTATATTGCCCTTATTATTGTTGCTGTCGAGCATGTAGCCTCAGTGTAACGGGTCTCATGTGATTGCATTGAAAATAGTCAAATCAAATTAAATATGAATGTCCATTATAAACAGTACATACAAAATTACCTCAAAGTGATTTTCCATCAAAGCAAGCGAATCAATTAGCCTAAATAGATATTAGTCTAAACAGGGCATAGTCTGGAACAAGGGGCATTGTAGTCCATTCAAATTGCGTTGTTAATCAAATATAGTGTTGATAATACTTTCTGCATAGCATTTAGCTTGCTTAATGTTAATTCATACATTACTAATAATGATTTAGGTCAAACCAACCCCTGGACTCGAATGAAGAGAGACATTACACATGCATTACATATATATTAGGCTATATTATAGACCACAGACACAATGCCTACACAGTCGGACACAGGTAAACAGCACACACACATTGGCACTGAGTTTCTGGAACAGAGAGGAGACCAGGGGCCGGGTGCTGTCCTGCACCCTGCTGTATTTAAACACACTGCAGCTGGATCACTCTTATTGTTCAATGGGGACTGCAGCAGTCCTATGACTATTCTAGCCTGCCTATGTGTTTCTCTTCCAGATGTAGCCTTTGAGATGGCGTATGACGAGAAACTCGCCATTTTTCGACAAGGCCGCCTCAACCCCTTTGACCGTGGCGAGGAAGAGGATGGAGACCAGGGGGGGAAGATACCTCCACGCCTGGGTGAGACTCGTTAGTGACCTCTAGTGGGCAGCACAGGGCGAAGCTCCCTCCAGGGTTAAGGACTGTAATGGGCTCATATGATGTAAACAAAGCCTGAATCAATGGATGCACTTTAAAACCAGCAGGCCTCCACTTTGAGTGAGTGTTTGTTGTATTTTACTGTTTGGTCGACACATTCAGGGAACGTTAATTATGAGTTAAGTATGGGTTAAAGACCCTTTACCTTTACACTATACTCCCCACTCTGTCTTTTTGTCTGGGAAGATTACATTGTCAGTCAGATAAGATACCTGTATTTGAACCATGGTTTGAACTGAGGTCAGGCCATGATTAGCTCTTTTAGATAGCATCTATCATGGTCTGTGTGCTGCTTAGAAAGTGACATGCTACTCACTTAAAGAAGTCTCCCCGGGCTGACTCAAATTATCTCCTGAGTGATAAATACTCGCAAACTGTGACTTGAAATCGATGTTACGATATTCTAACTTGTCTAAGCAAGATTCCTTCCGATTGTCCCAGATTTTCTATACATTTCCACGTTGCTTAGGCCTACATAGCGAAAAGTCAACGTATGATGCTTAATGTCGATTTCCCGTTCCATACATTTGCCTGTCAATGATTATTTATCGCTTAAATTATGGATCTAACTTACAAATATCGAGCTGAGTTTAGGCTCCGGCCTTGTTGGAACGACAGTCTAGACATCAGCGGGAGAGGATGCAGAAGTTGAATGTGGAAGCAGAGGGAAATGAAAGTCATGAACACTACTCGTCACAGCCTATGTGTTGGTTTGTGTTCTCACTCAGGTCTTTATTTCTCAGTGTGCAATTTTATCTGGTGGACATTCTGGCGGTTGGTGGCAATATCAGTGAGGAATTGGAAACTTTTCATCATGTTTTCTTTAGAGATGTACGCAGGTAGTTACTCACTTTTACATTTTAATACATGTAAGAAATACATTTTGGTGCTTCTTTTCACTGTATGCTTTACAGTTTAGAATAAATGTAATGTCTTATAGACGCTATAGTTTGAGTAATCGGCAGTTACTAATCAGCTGTTGGTGAGGGAAATGCTTTGTGAGAAAATCTGTCCTGGTTGACTCTGCTGTCGGCCTGCATGTGTGTGAGGCCACCCTGCTTCCAGCTCATTCCTGATTGTTTGGAGGAATCCGTGTTGCGTGTCAATCACGATCACATACACAGCTTAATGGTGGAGAACCAGCAGCAGCAGGTCCCACGCGTATTTCAAAGAGAAACCTGTGGTTCCTTCCCCCTTCCTCCTTCCTCCTTCCATTGGTCTGCATTATCAGTACAGATTAAGTCACCTTCAACCCAGAGCCACCTTGCACTTGCTACTTTCCTTTACAACCCCTCCTGTGATTGGTCACGGTCCACTCTCAAGCGGCTGCATTCATGTGGCAGGAATTATACTCGCATGGCTGAGCGCTCTCCGATGCGCGCGCGCGTGTGGGTTGTTGTGAGAGAGCAGCACATGACGAGGGCCGAATTCCTTTCCCCCGCTTCCAGAGGCCAAGTCGGAGCTGTTCTGCTCCGAGGCGCGGACGCACGGCTCGGATCGCACCATGGACCTGGGCTTAGCCGAGGACCACTTCTCCAGGCCCGTGGTAAGCCAGCGGCGTTCGCTCTATCTCCCACCCAGCGGCGGTGCATAGAGTCTGCCCGGTAACTTAGTGTGCGTTGTGCGTGCGCGACGATCGCTTATCGACCTCTGTGTTGTTGTTGTTGTCGTCGTCGTCGTCCTTGATGTCGCCCCAGGGCTCGTTGGCGGCGTGCGATGTGGAGCAGCTGGAGCAGGCCATCGAGGAGTGCAAGCGGCTGATCCCGGAGCTCCCGGAACACTCAGAGAGGCAGAAGGACACGGTCGTCAAGCTGATCCACCTGCGGCTCAGGCTGCAGGAGCTCAAGGTTTGTCGGCGTCGCAAGTAGACAAGTAAACTGTCGTCCGTGTGCGAAGAACGGTCTGGTCTGCTCTGCTCGGCACACCCCGCCGTGGAATTCACAGCACATTGGTTAAAGAGTAACTCAATATGAGAAGTCTTTGTGTAGAGAATACGGTGTAAGCCTTTGTGGTGGTTGAGCACATTTTGACAGCGTAGGGAGTGAGTTCAGCACCGTCAGACTCCTGTTCTAGTTTGAGGTGCCGTGCAGTGTGTGGAGTGGAGCCTTTTAACTGCTCCTGGCGATACTTGTGATGGTTTCACTCACAAAAAGAGAGGAGTTATCGGACCCTGGGAGGATCCTTCCTCTTTCATGGAACTGTAAAGCAACTAAGCAATAATGCATAAAAAACAGTAAAATGGGATCTTGCTACACCATCCAAAGCTTAATGAGACTGCACCAGTGTGCCCCTTATTGGACGAAGAAGGGTGCTATTCATTATTTATAACAACCATGTGACCATGTGACCTCATCTTTAAAAGGGCCCCTCTGGCCCTGGCGTTCCCCCAGTGTGTGTGTCTGACCGGCAGTGTGCCGCGTGCTGCCTGTCTGTCACCAGGAGCCAGAGGGGGAGGAGCCTAACCTCAGGGTGTTGCTGGAGCATCGCTTCTCCAAGGAGAGGAGCAAGAGCGTCAAGCAGACCTGCGACAAATGCAGCGCCATCATATGGGGCCTCATCCAGACCTGGTACACCTGCACAGGTGAGCATAGGGTGGCCTTCCGGTCGCCTTGGCGCCACCTCCTATCATCGCTGCTTATTATGGGATGCCATATTATGTATGGCATCTCATAATAAGCAGCGATGATATGCTGTACTGGTGGCAATTCTAGAGTCGTAAGCATTGTAGTAATACACTCATTGTGTGTGTGTGTGTGTGTGTGTGTGTGTGTGTGTGTGTGTTTTTAGATGGCTTATGTTTGGAGTGTACTTGTGCCATAGAGACACCTTGATTAGATGCAGCAGCAGCAGCAGGGGCTGGTAGACTAATGAACCATGCCTGTCATTGTCTGTCTACTCTCTTTCGAACAACACACACACACACACAGCAAGTGATCTACATCTTTTCTCTATCCCTGTGGTCTTTCTCCCAGCCTCCGTCACTCTCCGTCTCTCTCACTCCATCCATCCATCCGTCTCTGGGGGGGTGCATTATTGTTTCATGAATACAGAACCACTTAAAGCATGCAGCCCCGGGTGGAGTGGGGAGCAGTTGGTCTGGAACAAACACACACACACGCGGCACTATCTGACAGCATCACACACAGACGCGCAAGAGAAGTTTATACGTCAGAGTGGGAGGGGTGGGGGCAGGCAGCCGATAGCAAGAACATCAATGGATAATAAACGCAATGGAGAGAGAGAGAGGGAGAGATTGTGCTGCAAAGATATTCTGCGTCATGAACACACACGCACTCTTGATTGAGAGAGAGAGAGAGAGAGAGAGAGAGAGAGAGAGAGAGAGAGAGAGACTAAATATGCAGGGCTTCAGCGGTGCCGATCGCGTTCATCCCGGCTCGTCCCGC
>OMOU01054108.1:2931-13754 GCA_900312585.1 Malacocephalus occidentalis | reverse complement strand
TTTACCCGAGTGTCCAAAACATGCTGCCGTAGATCTGCTGATACAACAACAAAGTCGATCATTGATCTTTGGCCTAAGGTGGCCCGGTACCAGGTACACTTATGAGCCACCTTATGTTCGAACATGGTGTTTGTTATGGCCAGTCCATGGCTAGCACAGAAGTCCAACAACAAAGCACCACTCTAGTTCAGATCGGGCAGGCCGTTCCTCCCAATCACCCCCCTCCAGGTTTCTCCATCGTTGCCCACGTGCGCGTTGAAGTCCCCCAGTAGAACTATGGAATCCCCAGATGGCACCCTTTCTAGGATGCTCTCCAAGGACTCTAAGAAGGCCGGATACTCTGAACTGCTGTTTGGTGCATACGCACACACAGCAGTCAGAGCCTTCCCCCCAGCGACTAAAAATCGCATGGAGGCGACCCTCTCGTTCACCGGGGAAAACTCCAACACAGCGGCGCTCAGCCGGGGACTTGTGAGTATCCCCACACCCGCCTGGCGCCTCACACCCTGGGCAACTCCAGAAAAGTAGAGAGTCCAGCCCCTCTCCAGGAGTTTGGTTCCTGGAGCCTAAACCAAGACCTCAGAAATGGAGTAGACCAGACTAGGGGACCCTAGGCTTGGTGTGTAAGGACGTAACCAGGAGCTGAAACATATGAGGTATGGGAGTCCAGTCAGACTCATGTTCTGTCCCCCCTGTGATGCTTAATTGATTAATTCCAGACATCACTAGGAATGGAGACCACACAGGTCCAATATGTTATGCATGTCCAAAAATAGGGCCTCTTCTATAGACCACCAAAGCATTGTGTGGATGGAAGTTGTGTAGCTTGTGTACTTGTGTACCACTGTCGCACTTTTGCTACTAGCTTTGCACTTCTGGTTGGATGCTAACTGCATTTCGTTGTACTCGGTGAATGTGTACTCTGTGCAATGACAATAAAGTTGAATGTAATCTAATCTAATCTACTTTGTAATTTCGCTTTTTCATTTCCTTTGTGTAAGTAAGTGTAAGTGTAAGTGTAAGTTTCCTGTGTGTGAAGTGTGACTAAGGATATTGGGCTGTGTGTATGTGTGTGTGTTGGCCTTCTACATGTGTGTATGTGTGTTTGTGTGTGTGTTCGGGCCCTGTTTGTCTCTGCGGGTCCGTGTGTGTGATGCGGAATTAGTCTTGCTAGAAGTCAGGGCTGGTTTTAGCCAGCTATATTTGGGTGGGATGAGAGAAATGATAGGAGGGCAACTTGGCCAGAGACGTTAGCGAAGTAAAGGTTGCCGGTTCAAATCCCTGGCCAGATGGCATAAAAATCTACCAACCAGAAGGAATCTTGACCAGAGTCAAGATCAGATGCCAGTTCTTGCCCATGTGCCCTCAGCCGACCCCAGCTCATAGCTGTGTGTTTGTGTCTGGGCTGTTAGGATGGGTCAAAAGCAGAATATGTCCACACGGGTGGGGATTGATAACGTTTTATTCCATTCTAATTTTAAAAGAACGATTTGAAGCAGGGAGATTGGGAAGTAGTGAAGCAGCACTTCTAAGTTTGCTCCTACCTTATGATTTCTGATTTGATTTAGTTAATCCACCATCCAGATTTGAACATAATCAACTCCATAACTTTTATTCTCTTCTTTTCTGCATTTGAGTGTGTGATTTTTATTTTTCTCAAGCAGTGAGACCATGTATGTTTGTGCTTTTACTAGCCTTGCCTTGTGTGTGTGCAATATGAACCATCAGGCCCTGTTTCAAGAAGCTAGATTACCTGGTTAACCGCAAATGTTAGGACAGCATTCAGGGAAAGCCAAAATGCCCGGTTTCAGATACCAAGCTGAGACTGATCTCATTTCAGCTCCCTTGGCATCTCACGCTGTGAGCCCAGGGGTGTACTGCGTCTTACATATGTAAAGTATTATACAATAGTATTTATTGCACCTTGTGAGAGTGTGTTGGCCGGCTTAATTGGCCTCACCTGGCCCAGGGGTGGGGGCGGGGGGGCTGCACACCTGTGGTGCATTGGCTAATCAGTGCACCACATGTTAATCAGCTACCAACACACACACACACACACTCTCTCAGGGCGAGCGCTAGCATGCTAGCACGTGTACTTTTCTGGACTTTTCACTACAAGCCTGTCTGTGTCCTTGGAGGAGCCCCGAACTACGGCACATTATGTGGCACGGTGGCTGTTTTAATGTATTTTATCACCAATAACAAACCTGTCTGGCTCGATGGTTTCTACTAGTCTACCATGGCCTCGGTCTTTACACAGTAACGTAGTACAAATTAACCGACTAACATTCAATCAATTGAGGCACTGAAATAGCCACGATGGCTTAGGCACTCCCTTATCGATCACAATTTCTGGGTGTGATAGATGATGAATTTCACAAACAAATTTGTTTTCAGCTTCAATCAACATAGAGATTGAGCGAACTCCTCAAGATTGAAATCAGCTGATTATGCAGGGAAGTGACACTGAAAGGGTACTGGTATTTTATTTTATATGCTATGTCCAAGATTTTTTTTCTTACCTTTTTGATCGGGTGGGCAAGACACACGTTTGGGTGGGCTGAAGCCACCCCTGCCTAGCTACTGCTGGCCCTGCCAGTATCAAGCTCACTCCACTTGCACTGGAACTGATTAGCGATGACTCTTTCCGGTTTCCATAACAACAAATGAAATGGGGACATTTTCAGCTAAAATTGAGGCGAACGGGAATTATCCCAACAATGTTTATTAGAAATGGCATGCGACTATGTAGCATACAAAAATTAAACACACGCACGCGCACACACACACACAGTGTTACCCATTAACAATAATTGCAAAGAAGTGCAAATTATGTTGGTGTGTGTGTGTAGTTAAAGGCTAAATTGAGAGAGTGATGTTGCCAGACAGTTGTCCTGCATGCACATATGTGTGCACAAGATACATCAAAACCTAATAAGATCAATTGCTGATGGCCCTTCCTGGCTAATTGAAAGTTAAACAGTGCGTGGGCAAACTGGTCGACAGCATGAGACTATTTTCTGTCCGCACTGCTCGGTGGTGTGTGGTACGCATGGAGAATATTGTTGAGTATGTACCCAATTTAGCATATAACCTTGTGGTGGCACTGGTCCCCTGGGGACTGTGTGTACTAAAGAAAGAGTTACAGGAGGATAATAGGAGATGAAATGAGATATTGAGTGAGGTTTCGTCTCTTTGAAAACCCCCTTATTGTACCATTCATTTATGAGTCCAAAACCTCGGCCCTCTGAATGGAAAATCACCGTGTGTGTGTGAGTGTATGTGTGTGCGCACGTGTACATGTGTATCATGAAAGTGTTGATCAAGTTCATTAGGCACCATATGACGCTTGCTCTCCGTCTCTCTCTCTTTCAAATGAATGGTTGAATGGTTGTCTGGCATGTGAGGATGAATGTGGGGCAATATTGTAAAGCGCTTTGGATTTTTAAAAAAAGCACCATATATAAATGCAATCTATTTACCTTGACCATGTGTCTGGTCATATTCTAAACACTGGTGTTTGTGTTGTCTGTCATTCTGTCCGACTCGCCCCTTCATTGCTTTGGACCCCCCAGCCATCTCCATCACTGCAGTGGGTCTCTGTGGGCGTTTCAGATGAGACGAAACGGCTCTAAAAAAACAAAATGTCACCTGCCCGTTGTTATTTCGCTTTAGAGAGCGCTTGAGGAGATGAAAGAAAGATACTAGAAAGATATTTTCCCTTTTCCCCTCCCACACATCACAACACCACCCCAACTCAACCTACTGTGGTTTCCTAATCACCTGATCCATGCACCACATGGCTGCAGAGGCTTGATGTGGTACTGGTAGTATCAAGGAAGCTCCGCCTCCAACTTGGGCCTCTCATTGCCTCTGCCCAGGTGTGGCCAATTAAGAACAAATTAAGAACTAATTAAGATATAAAAGCCACAGAGAACAAAGTCCAGGCAGACTGGCTTGGGAGAGAGTAAAGTGGAGACCAGGATGGTCTCGGGGTAAGAAGCCTCTGGCCACCCTGTTTCAAACCACAACATTTTATTTATATATTTATAATGGTTGTTAATAGTCTGTGGTCATCTCAGGTCAAAGTTGAGTCCAATATAGTACAGGCAGCAATACACACCGATACACTCACGGTGTACATTCTACCATCAATCTATCATTGTGTGTCAATATTGAGAATAGCAATACTGAGAAAAAGTACAGTAGTTTTAGTAGGTCCGGTATGTTATTTATGGCATCTCCATACTATGGACCACCAAAGCATTGTTAGTATATAATGAGATATATTGTGCAGATGTATTTTAGGTTTTTTTAATTTCAGCTCCTCCATAGATTTTTTTGGCAGGCGCTTTTGTCCAAAGCAATACAATAAGTACATCTGTCCAAAGAGCGTGAAACGACAATATATCGCTGATGGATATATTGTACAGTCAGATTTGAATAGAGCACATTTTCAAGCATTGCTTGGTTAATAGAACAAGTTTCAAGCGCTCATAATTGCGAGGCTCATTCCTTGCCGGTGAACAGCAAGATGACTCGGATAAGAATACATTTCCATTTTTCCCCTTTTTAAATCCCTCTTAAGTGTGAACGCAACATCATAGGGTTGTATGATGCTGTTGTTTCTTTTTTTACATTTTCTAGTATATTTCACAGAAGTTCTGACAGAATGTTGCTATAAAATGTGTCTTGGTGGTGGTGGGAATTGTGGCCGCTTTTGCGGTGCTATAGAAATGGAGACACACTAAACCACTCTCCCGCTTTGTTGACAGCAAAGGTTGTTCAATATATTTTACAGTTCGGTTCCAGTCAGGCTCCAAAGTATCACCCATCCCTCTCCTCTCTCTTTGAAGCTGCACCCTAAGTTTAGGATGATTTAGGACAGCCACCCCCCCTGTTAAATTGGTGGACAAAAGACACAGCTGGATTGGATGGAGAATGGGGTTGGGGGAGGACTGCATTTTGGGTCTACAGGGCAAAAAAACGACAATTCTTTTGTCGTGGTTTGAAAGAACTGAACAGTGTGTGTTGGGGGGTGGGGGGGGCTTAAAGGAGGTTACCTCTGTTGTGTGGTTTTGGCGCGAAAAACTTCAAAATGGAGCAGACAGAGCAAATGAAATGGATGGAGGAGGAGGGTTTTTAAATACTCCAACATTTGTCTTGGGGAGGGGCCCTGCACTGGGGCCCAGTGCCGACTGGGGCCTCTCGGTTGTGTGCTTTCCTCAGTTGTGTGATTTGAGTGGGAAAATACTTTACTTTTCAAAATGGAGTAGATGAGTAGAGAGGAGATGGGGTTATTATAGATTTATCGAGTTTACATTTGATAAGGGCCCCGCTTCCCTGGGCCAGGTTTTTAAGGGCCAGTCTCGATTTTGAGTTATGTCCCCTTGTGGCCAAAACTTGTGGTCACCAGGGTGCATTAAATAATGTCTGGCAGGTGTGGGGGAGAACGCCTCTCGCTTGATTATTTTTGCCTGATGGTTTTTTTGACGACTCGAGGCTGATTTGTTATTAGGGAGACATTTCCTTTCCGGTTTCTGGCCCTCACTCGCTATTAATTCCTCAGACAATGGTCACTGGTTATTCGTCCAAATATGGCTGCCCAAGAAGTTCTACCATCAGATTTTAAACTCAAGGAACTGCTAAACATGCTTGTGTACGCGGCACCAGCCTCAACCGACAAATTGAATCTACTCCTCCATCTGTCTATCTCCTTCACTCGGATTTTAGATTAAATCTTTATTTTCTTTTGACCGCAAGGTTTTCCGAGGTTAGCTTAATGCGTGGGAATAAGCAGCGTGATAAAGATAATAAAGTCCACGTGTGAAGGATGTGCTAAAAGCCATTACCTGGCTGGAAGGAACTAACAGGGAAATGGATAGCTGTATGCGTGGGAGAGGAAGATAATGGAGAAGACGTCATTGAAAACAGTGGGAGAATGTGAGTGAAGGTTTTGGCATAAGCACAGACATTTTTTTAATGACATGGTACGGGAACGAGGAAGTAATAGTTTGCTTCATGCTGGACTGCTGTGTGTGCGTGTGCTGTGTGTGTGTGTGAGTAGTTACATAAAGTAAAAAACACATTTGAACTGGCATCATTACTGAGAGAGACCCCAAAGGACTCACACACTGTGAGTTTGTGTGTGTGTGTGTGTGCGCGCACGCGCGTGCGCGCGCGTGTGTGTGTGTGTCTACTGGTTTACGTCTTTTCATACACAGCACTTAAGTTGATGAAATGTTATTACGGCAATATTAATTTCCAGGGTTAAGTGGAAGATTTAAGACCACAGGCACTGAGGTGTTCAAACTAGTTTCACATTCATATCATTATGTCACAGGGACAAAACAACATGGAGGAATTGCAACATGGAGACGGGCTGAGGACTTTCTGTCTGGCCCAGGGACAGAGGACACGCATCCCCACCATCACATAGCTGCTAATGAATGCCTTCACCACCCTTGCCCTCCCCTCTCTCTCTGTCTCTGTCTCTCTCTCACCACTTCCCCTTCCCCATTAGATAGAGACTCTGCTAAGTCAAAGCTCCCTGTTAAAGCACTTAGATTTCAATGAGACAAAGGGCGGCTTACATTGAGTTAAGCGCAACGCCAAAAAGTTCCATTGGACATTCCGATCCCTGGCTGGGACACAGTGGAGCTGGGCGTGTACCATAAACACAACCTAGG
The DNA here is from genome assembly GCA_900312585.1 of Malacocephalus occidentalis. Classification (NCBI taxonomy): domain Eukaryota; kingdom Metazoa; phylum Chordata; class Actinopteri; order Gadiformes; family Macrouridae; genus Malacocephalus; species Malacocephalus occidentalis. The sequence continues at coordinate 7,065 of OMOU01054108.1, read as the reverse complement.
ACAAACTACAGAACAATGGAGCTTATCAGAATATGTTGACGTTGACTTTGTGTACAATGCACATTCCATCATCTGCGCTCTCATGTCATTGTACATGCTTGCACTTTACATTAGACCAGACTTTACACCACTACCTGCCTGTGTCCTTAGAGGAGCCCCAAACTACTAGCCCTCAGACTCCAACTGGGCCAGGTGAGGCCATTTAAGCCAGCCAGCCAACAAACACACACACACTTGCACACTGCACTGGCCTGCTCTCTCTCACACACACATTTTGCAGACTAGATGAGTAGATGTCCAGGCAACCACAGTGCTCACCGCTTCTTCAATCTCAGAGAGAGTGAGAGAGACAGGCAGAGAGATGATAAGAGAAAGAGGAATCAATTAGAGAGTGAGAGAAACAAATAACAGTGAGAGAGGGTTAAGAGAATGAAAGAGAGGCAGAAAATGAGAGGTGGAGAAACAAAACTAAAAGAACAGCGAGGGAGACAGAGAGGGAGAGACAAAGAGAGAGGTAAGACCGCTTTTCAACATGGTGTCATTGTAGGACAAACCCAGGTGTAGCGCATAACACTAATTATGGGGTCCGCTTTATTTTGGTGCACGCCTTGTCGGTGGGTGCCATGTGCTGACCACTGGCGGTGCTCTGACGCACATGAATGAAACGCACCCGATGACGGTGGTGACGCTCGGAGCTGTGTGATCACCTGTGTTCACTCGACAGCAAACACCACTCGGTATCATCCAAGACAATTCCGCTGTCATGGAAATGGAAATCTTAAATCCTTTTTCGAAGACAATGACAGAGGGGCTTGAATTGTTTTTTATGTGCTTTTCACTGTGGGAGATTTGAAAATCCATTATTAAAATTAAACATTGTCAGGTTGCTTAATCATCCTGTCAATCGCAGATGTTTTGATGGTCACCTGTGGTCAGACTAGCAGTCCCTTATATTTTTCTCTGGTCTGGGTCGCTGAGGATACCACACAACTTAATACGCTGTTATCAAATGGTATTGCTTACAATGGCTAACCTAGCAAACGCAAAACCAACAAGCACAACTAAAGTTTTCCTGGAGGCATCCGTCTTTATTTTCTGACGTGTTGGAACCGGAACGCGGTCAACTCAGGTGTGACGTCATGTCCGAGGTAATTGGAACGCAGCATAAGCTCACGGAAACTATCAATATAGATTAGCCAGTTCGCTATAATGTACCCAATCAATCTTATACACAGGTGAATGGCAATCTCCATCTTGTGTATCGTTCAGCTCCAGGTGTCCTGTAGTGTTTGTCAAGAACATTGCCTTTTATCTTGTTGTGTTGTGAACAAACCAGCCCCCCTGATGGATACCTGGCTTCCAACAATCTCTTATCATGCTTTGTCTCATCCCTTTCCAGAGAGCATAACATTGTTGTCAGCCTACGACAGTGCTATAAATAGCCTCCCCGTTGCTATAGTACAAAGAGAACACCGATTTGGATCAAAAGTCATTAAAGTTGTTGGTGAATTCTTAACCTTGAAGAAAAAAAAGAAGTGTGGCGAGCTTGGTTAAAGGAATTAATTTGCGAGTCACAAGATCTTAGTTGTAAACAATCCTGTGCCCCATACACTGTACAACTACAGGCATTGTTATTTATTGCCACCAAACCATACAACGTGAACCAACCAACAGCGCGTTTCCAAACACGGGTCACTAACGACAACAGTGTCCTCACCATGGGCGCCACCTCCAACAAAACCCCATCCATGGTGAGGACATCAACACAGCACAAAGTGTGTATTGTAGGCGAAATAAACAAGCACAGACGATGACAAAGACACACAGAGACAGACAGAGTGACACACACACTCAAGCTTTCATGATTGTTCACAAGCTTTTTTTTCTTATCACTTTATTTTCACTATTAGAGCTATTAGAAAGAACTATTATAAAGAATCATCCAGGCTCACATGACCGAACATGACCAGTCAAGTGTGCGTGTGCACGCGTCTGCGCATGCGCGGGCAGGCAAATATAACCTAATCTGACTGGTTAAAATACAAATTCCAGTGAACCAGTGTTGCCGCAAGCTAAGGCTCACCTGAGAACCAGGTGCTGCGGTGCCCTGTCTGCCTGCGGTTTGAATTAAACAGTCGGACAGTGTTCGGCCTGTTGGCCGTGGTGAATAACAAGCCAGCTGACTCACCCCTCGTCTTCTTGGCAGGAGTTGATCGGTTCCATTGAGCTGAAAAGCAGAATTTAATATTAATGTCATTAACAGTCATGCAGTCATCCCGGATCGCATGACAACTTAAATTAGTTTATTTGTCATCCTTCTGTGACGCTAAAACATTCATGGGATCCATAAACGAAGGGAATGTACCCCTAAGTAAATCATTTACGGTGATCTTGAGCTCCTGCCTATTTGGAAACTACTCTATTTCAGGCGCTGAATGAGAACTGTCATCAAATCTAAATGGTAAATTAGAAGCTGTTAAATGATACGTTACATTGAAATGACTTTAAAAACAAGTTTAAATTCGTCCAACAGAGCGTGCAGGTGCTTGTTTATAGCGATTAATAAATTATATGGGTGAACGCGATATATCCTCTGACCCCTCCCGCATCGCAACGTCCCAACGCGGTGGGCGGGGTGTATACGCTCCGCACAATGTTCACGCTTTATGCGTGTGCTTGTGTGTGTGGGAGCTTCTCCTGCTCGCTCGTGGTTGGGTTTGTTTGGCTGGAGGATGTCACAGAAAAAGGCTTGTTGTCGCCACAGGACGAGTGAAAGCTGTGATGGCACGGTGTGTGGTAGAAACTAGTTTCACGGACAACGGTCCACGTTTAATTTAAAGGAACACCCGAACAACCTCAGTCTTTCCCGACGACGACCTGCTCGGGAGTATGTCCGGCGACTATGTCGCGGTGGAGAAAAGTTTATCTGAAGTAGAGATCCCAGAAGTACACCCACTGCGTTATGGTAAATATGCGCTCCTTTTCTCTTTCTTTTTCTTTTTCTTACCTATCCACCGCCAGCGTGTTGGCGGTTCGTTTTACCGCGACGCTAAGACCCATATTCGTTACGAGAGTCAACTTTCACAATATTGCAAACAAACTGCAGGTTAATATTTTTTTGTGGAGACTGTTTTGTTGTTTTGTCGTTGGTGATATAGCCCAGTAAGTAAACCACTGACTGGGCATTGAGTGAGCCTATATTTGTATTATTCTGTGCTGCATAATATTGAAGATTGACACATCACATACAGTATATCCAGGTCTGGAAACCACCGAGTGTTCAGCTCACTAGTAAGACACTGCTCGGACCGCGGATCCTTTCCCCGAGGAGTCCCGCAGCGAGTTTGCATACTATATAACAACTTTGTTTGATCCACGTTAATAGCATTCTATTTTCGTCTCCAACACACTGTACCAATGAATGCCACGGATATCATTAAATGCATCCAATCGCTCCATTCGTTGTTGTGGACTACAGTAGGCTCTGCAAAATCAGCAATCGGGTAATTTGTGGTCACACTGTTGAAAGAAACTTATAATATCTACCTAGGTTTAGCTATTTTGCTTAATAAAGGTCGCGCACGTGTCATATCTGTGTAATAGCGTACGTATACTCGAGTCAGCAGTACGCGTTTTACACCCACGATATATGACTGTGCAATCTAAAATACTGCAATAATCAGTGGCAAGTCTAGTAATAAGATGTTATGAAAAATCAGATGAGCGTTTTTTTCGTGTGTGTGTGTCATTTTTGCGAAAGGCAGATACTGAGCGTGCTTGTGTGTGTGCTTGTGTGTGTGTGTGTGCACGCGCGTGTGGAACATGCACCGCACCCTTACTGACTCGAGACAAGCGCACCAGCTCCAGGCTGTGATTCCCATTGTAGTACTTAATAATGAATACAATACAAAATACTACATTCTTGAGTTAAGGTAATTTGATGCTGGAACAAATAACTATTTGTATGTGTCTGTCTGCTACAAGGCTCCACAGAAAAGTGATTATTTGTAGACAAAACAACCTGCAGACTGAAATGCAATATGGTGCCCTTGGTGTTCCATCTCGACTTTTCCTACCTCTGTGTGTCTCTCTCCATCTCCCTCTGGGACCCGCCCCCCCTTCCCCCTCCACCTA
>OMOU01054102.1:4612-16209 GCA_900312585.1 Malacocephalus occidentalis | reverse complement strand
TTATCTCGTCTCTCTCCCTCATTCACTCACTCGATTTCTTACAGTCTCTCTTTCTCTTTCTCTGTCTCTCTCTCTCTCTCTCTCTCTCTCATTGCCTGTGCGAGTTAAGACTATTCTTATTTCCCCTGAGGAGCGTTAAGACAGAGCCAGCAGTCTGCTCATGTATTTAATGACGAAGAAAAAAACCCTCACCAATTAGATGAGAGGATGAGATATGAGGGACATGAGGTGAGGCATGAAACAGTGCAGAGCGACCATGTCGTTGGGGAAAGTGACAAAACACTAATTAACTCACTCAAGGTTGAGCGCATGGAACAGGTAACCAATAAACAGCCAACCAACCAATAGACTGGGACACGCAACAACTGTTAGTTTTCCCACAGATAAAGTCAACTTTAGTGAAACGAATGGGTGGGGAAGAAGTGTTCTAAGTGGACTATATACATCCATCTGGGGTTACACTATAGATACATATGTTGGTCTTGTATGGCTGATAATGCAAGGTTTAGGTCTGTAAATAATTACCCCCGTGTGCACAGTATGGTAAACACAACCTTCGAGTTTAGAGGTAATGTATACAAGAGCAACACGGAAACGTATCCACACAATATTCATTATTTCATGAATGGTTACATATTGCACAAATTCCATCAACTCAAACAAACATAAATGTACATAAATATAGAAAATACTAGCTACAAAATTTTTACTTGGCTAAATGACGAAAAGCCCAAAACCATGCAGTGTAATACAAAGAAAGTTTTCTGCATGTAAGAAGTATATTCTGAAGACACTAACCTTGGTGATGAATCGTAGTTCCTCCAGGCTGCAGTGTGTGCTGGTCTCTCTCCTCTCTCCTCTCTCCTCTCTCCTCTCTCCTGTCTCCTCTCTCCTATCTCTCTCTCCTTGCCTTGGTCTTTCTCAGTGAGGAAGAGGAACTGCCTGACATTAGATGTGCCTGCACCTGAGGGGGGCGGAGCCTACACAGCCACTCTGTGTCCAGGCTGACAGCTGATAAGAGCAGCCAGCCAGCAGTCAGTAAAGCAGGAGGCTGCATGTCTTTTCAGACCATTAAGCCTGACTAAGTTCTTCACCTTAAAGGTAGCTCCACACATTCACTTCATGAATGGATTAATTAATCTTCCTAATGTGTGCTCCCCAACGCAATGTGTCCTATATTTGTAAAATAAAGACAATGACAACAATTACAACAATCACAACAACAACTACTCATAATCTTTTTCATTTCCCATTTCATACAAGAAATGCCACTAAATGCAGCTTTACATTAGAAAACATTACATTGTATTCTATGGTGTTGGTATTTTTGACCAACCGCTGGCGCAAGAATGTCCTTCGGGATAAATGGTGTTCTTTCCTTATCTTATCTTATCACATAACAAACAAACAATTCTCAGTCTAAAAGTGGATCTTATTTTGTAGCCTATAACTATAAACACAGTTTCACATTCTCTGGCAATTGCGTATGAATCAGAATCAAACAGTAGCTGTACAGTTTAATAATGTGTCAAGAAGCGTGTTCTACACTCACCCACCTCCTCGCGTCGACATGTCATCTCGTAAACAACCCTGCTCCCGGATGTGTTGTGTTGAACACGTGTTTACTGACGCTAATTGTTTCTTATTTTGTAAACGCGCTGCTATTCTTAGTGCTTAGTGAAGTAGCGCAGAGCCCAGAGGAGCATCGAGAAGACAACGTGAGGCCTAAACAGCCACAACTTAATCCCTATCAAGTCGTAAACGTGTTGACAAGTGCGGCTGCGGTTGGGACTTTATTAGATGCACTGTATTTACACCCAGGAGTTTAGGAAAAAAAGACCATGTCATAACGCAACATAAAAGCACCTTTGACACTGGCTTCCTTGTCAAAGCGGGCATTTATGTAAAGTAGTTGTTTACCTTAATGCTTAATGTGAAAGGACAAGAAAGTCCTTCACGAAACTTGCCATAAAATACGAGATATGAGTTTATAAAGGGCTCATATCGAGCATTCATAGTTGCGAGGCTATATTAACGTTGAACCCCACGGACTCCCCCCCCCCCCCCTTCATGGACACTATTGCGGTACATTACCGCACATCCTTTCTCCAAATTGCAGCTTTTAATTGCATAGTTTTCATAACTTGATACCGTTTTTTTTTTTTTTTTTACAGTTTCTATATTATTACTTTCGGCTTAATATTCATTGCTAGCCACCTATTTCGCAAAAGCACATTCCTTGTTCCTTGTAAAAACGAAGGCAATAAATCTGATTCTGATTCAAATTCTGTTCAGGCAGGTTATATTAAATATAACATTCAGGTTTTAAAGTCTTTTGTAACTCTGATCATATTATTAAATAATACAGAATTCCGTTGTTTTTTCATATCCCTTTCTTCAAATGGGATGAGTTGTGCATTACGATCATTCAATTTATCTAATGAAAAACGAATTACAGAAACTAGATTGGGTTACAAGGGTAACTCTGCCACCTACTGGCGAAATATTCATCTGGTGTGTCAAAAATCTAATCAAATAATGTATTCAGTGATTACTTTACTTTTCACTGACTGACTACAGCTCATGTTATACAACTCCTCATTTGGGGATGTTTTTAGAGGATTCACCCTTTTGTTTATTTAACATATGTGGGTCAGGGGACGGGAGGTGCAGAGGAGAGAGAGAGAAGGCTGTTCAAGGTGTCATGGATAGTGTTTCATGTGACTCTCTTGCCCATGTCACAGCGGCACGATGCTTCTGTCAACCTCAGCAGCAATGACCCCCACCAGCAATCTGGTGGGGGTCATAGCTCAAGCATGCCGGTTGCCCACAAATACGGCAGAGTCATGTGAGTTGTGTGACATCCCCGGGTCAGTCGGTGACGGTTAGAAGAACCTTATAGAGGATGTTCCACCATCCCACCTGCCACCACTGCTACAGTGACTCCAATATGCATGCGGTGGTCCAGCCAGAGAGCAAATCCAGAGCACCAGTTAGTTCTGACAGGACAGAGACTTCCTGGAGGAGAGATATACGCCACATTCCCAGTGCCCTATCATGGCATCATACCCCTCTGTCTCTGTCTGACTTTCTGTCTGACTCTGACTCTGACTCTCTCTCTCTCTCTCTCTCTCTTTCTCTCTCTCTCTCTCTCTCTGTTCCTATGTCTCTCTCTGTCCCCATCTGTCTTTCTGTCTCCCACTACGTCTGCCTCTCCTCCCTGCCATGTCTCGGGTTACATTCGTCCATTTTAGCAGACAATTTTATCCACAGCAACTTACTTCAGTCGGTTCTTCGCCAAAAAAAACTTTATTTACTCACTGCTTCACTTGCTTCACGTAAGTGAAGCAGTGAATAAATAATGTTGGGGTTTTTTTGCAAAGAAGTGACGGCCAGGGTCTTCACACAGTAGCTCACCTTCCTGTCGCAGGTGGTGACAGGCAGGTGGTGGAGATCCATGAGTTATGTTCGCCTCCGTCTTATAATATACTCTTTTATGCTGTGTTATGCCAGTGGCGGCTGGACTTTGAGTGCAATGTCCTCCACGTGCTCTTGCAAACTGTCTGGCTAACGGTCATATTTATTTTCCCGACCTTTACATTATCAGTCTATTTATTCAGCAGGATACATGCAAGGCTGACCCTTAAGTTGTCCTCAACCTTCTCGCAACTTTCAAAATACAACGTAGAAAATCAAGCAGAAACAGTACAGGCTACAATGTTCAACTGGATATCATTATTTGGTGACCAATAGCATTTGTAGTAATAAGATCAAAATATTGACAATATCATGATTAGAGTCAGAATAGCACTTTGAAAAATGAAGAGAAGTGTACAGGGACCCTTTCAGATTTGGTCCTGTTAAAAATAGGCCCAGATTCAACAGGCAACAACTAGCCTGAAGTTTAAAGACACATCAAGACAACTATCTGCAGTATATCTAGCATACTGGTGTTATAAACATTCCAACATCGTAAAATCTAAATCTAAACGACAAGGTGATCTCCGTGATCTTCGTAATCTCCCAAACCCAGACACCACTACGTAGTTCCAGTCCTTCTCGCCCTATTTATAGGGTTGGCCCACGCGACAATGCCATCTGTAACTTGACTCCCTATGTTAAGCCATTGCATGCTGAAAGTCAGCTGCCAGAAGTGGAGACGCTGCACTCTCGCTCTCCCTCTCTCCCGGAGAGGCAGAAGGCCCCTATGGAGTTTGCGCCAGTACAACTGAGGACCTTCGGGGCCGCCAACCTCTTAGGGGTGCCAGGCCTGGGCCCGGCCCTCAGCTCACCGGATTCAGACGATGACGACTGCGAGGTGGTCATCGGCATCAGGCCCAAGTCTTCTCCTCTCCCGCGGAGAAAGACGTCCACCTCCGACGACGAGTCTGAGGGAGTCCAGCAGCAGCAGCACGACCCCTTATCCCACGGCTCCCGGAGGAGGGTCTGCTTCGCGGACGCCAAGGGCCTCCGCTTGGTGCTCATCAGGGAGTTTGACAGCTGGGATGTCACCAAGCTGCAGAAGGAAGCAGAAGGACACGATGCCGAGCGCTACTCCTACCATCTGACCTTTCCCAGTCCTCTCACGGTGCCCCCCGGGGAGCTGAGCGGCAGAGTCAGGGAGCAGAAGATCGAGCTGGAATCCGTCGAGCTTCTCCCGGGGACCACGGTGCTGAAGGGGCTGGTCCGGGTCCTCAACATCTCCTTCGATAAGGCGGTGTTCGTGCGCACGACTCTCGACACCTGGGCCAGCCACTTTGACCTGCTGGCGGAGTACGTCCGAGGCTCCGACGACGGAGTGACGGACTGTTTTTCATTCAAGCTGACCCTGGTGCCGCCGTTTGACGAGCGGGGAGCCAGGGTGGACTTCTGTCTGCGCTACGAGACTCCCGTGGGAACCTTCTGGGCCAACAACCACACAAAGAACTATGTGCTGTTCTGCCACCAGAAGGTGAAGGAGGAGGGGCCGTCGCGGCAAGAAGGATGCGTATGCAGGAAAAGTTGCCTGAAGGCCACCAGGTGAGCTCAGTGGTGTGACTGAAGTCGTGGCCTTTTGTTGTTGCTGCTGTATAACAATTATTAGTTACTTATGTGAAAATGGTCAGCGTTGATGAGACAGACACACACACACACGCGCACATTGGGGAGGTTGGGATGAGAAGTATGTGTGTGTGTGTGTGTGTGTGTTTGGGGGGTCGATTTGATGGAGAGCAGACGGGAATGTGCCACTCCCTCCCCGATTGGATGCCGACCAAGATTGATTTCCGGTCTGTGTGTTTTGTTATGTATTTTATTTGATGTACATTTTATGATTTAGATGCTCTATGATATGGCATATTTAATCATTTCATTCACAGACAGCACTTCACCACTCTTGACAATTCATCGTTGGAGGAAAACGTGCAATCGGTAGAAATAGGAAAAATAGAAAAAGCTATAACAGGTAATGTATTTTTGTCTCATTTGGAAAGCTATGCTATCTCCTCGTCCGACTGTAATTAGTAGATAACAGACAACTCTGTCTTCCAGGTGTGTCGAAGAATGGAGACGCTCTCAGCATGAAGTCCAGACCGGTCACTGACTCCCAGTCAGCAACTTCAGAGGAGGAACGGCACAAGTTAGCGGTGAGTTACAAACCAGTCTCTTCCCCAACCAGGGACACAATGTTGTTGTTTAGAGGATAAAGGAAGTGGGAAAGGATTTGTGGGAAATGTTATTCTGCAAAAATGTTATATTTATTATTATTGTTATTGTTATTATTATACTGTCATTTACGAGGGAAAGTTGCATTAAACTCGAAAACTGTCAGTTTTAAGTAAGAAGTCACAACAAATGGCGACTTTTGACTGTGCTTCGTACATACTGTCACCTGCCAAGGGTTTCACTGTACAGAATGAGCCTGTGTTGTGATGACGTTGTTTCACAGCATAAGGCAGAGAAGGTTATCCGTGATTTAGACGTGTGGTAGTCTGACTCTGAGTACAGTACAATACAGTAGAGTCACGGGTGCCCTATGTGTTGGGAAAGTGCAAGGGGATACTTGAAGCGACCCCTCATCTGAATGCCACATGGCTGATATTTCGAGTCGTAAGACCCAGCGTCCCAGTGGAACCATGAGGACGGCTCGTTCCCACGAGTGGCTGCAGTCGACAGTAGACTCTTGTGTAACTTCCTATATCAAAATAAAATTGGAAAAATGTTTTGATATCACAATTCAATCTTATGATCATGTCACGATGTTCAAACCTAGCACAGTTCATGCGTTACATTAAATCGCCCCTTTTTATAGCTTTTAAAAAAATATATATTTATCTGTTGAATGTTCAATGTTATGCACCAATTTCACAAAAGCACATTCATTGTTTGTAAAAACGAAGGCAATAAAGCTGGTTCTGATTCTAATGCACTTGCTTGCATAAACATATAAACAACCTCCTCATAACAGCTAATACCATAGTGATTCAAACTAAACTAAATCCATTCTTCTCATTGGTGGACAGATGCAGAGCAGGTGGAACGCCAGCAGGAGGAGTGGACGCAGGGCGGCTCGGCAGGCCAGGGTGAACGACCTGTTCGCCCAAAGAGACCGCCAACCAGAGAGGCAGAAGGGAGACTCCTCCTGTGAAGCATCGCTCCCGGAACCGCCTTCCGACGGTCTGAACCTGGCGGTGGACTCCATCTTGGACTCTCTGTCACCGCATTCTGACGGACCTTCTGCCGCAGACTGGCGATACGCCTCACCAGCGCAGAGCCGAGTATCTTCAGAGGCCGAGAAATCTGAGAAGGTGAACTCGGCCTACCGCGGCAAACCTCTGGGCTGCGCAGAGACGGGAGAGGTGACAGCGACGCCGGCGACACAAGCGAGACAAGCGCCTCATTTAGAGGAGGAACTCGAACAGAAGCAGCACTCAGCAGCTGCCTCTGTAACAGGAGAAAACGGAAAACAGAGGACATTAGAGAGTATGGGACGAAGCCACAGAGGAAGTGATCATGTCTGCATTGTCAACAACACAGGAGAGGAATCACAGAGCATCGATGTCCGCTTGGCAGAGAGCATAGATGTCCGCTTGGCAGAGAGCATAGAAGCTCCTGTCAGCCACGCACCCAGTAGCTTTAGATTCGGGACCGTGCACGCTCCACTGTACCCCCTGGTGTGTGGCCAGGTGAAAAGTGACAATCGCAGAATCAATCAAAGTGAGAATCCATTGAAATCAATGGGAGGACGATCAATGATGGGAGACTCATTGGAGTGGACTCACCTGACTGGGAACAGTGGCAGCACCTCTGGGATCTACAGAGCTCCCTCGGACTCTCATGAGCAAAAACCAATGAATACTCATCTGAATGATGTTCCTGGAGAGGACGGCCAATCATGTGTAAGCGTGGCTGCAGACTCGAGCACAAACCAAGCGGAGATAGACGGTCAGGAACTAGAGCATGAATGCACAGGGACAGCGGGTCATCCTCAGCCTGCCACTGATGAAGACACAACTCCCTCAGAGGTAAACAGTGAGGTGTTGAACCCATGCACCGCCAGAGCGGAAGTTCTACATCCCCTCCAGGGGATGGCCGTAGAAGGTCAATGGGAGAATCTGTCTGAAGAGCAAATGTTGGCAGATGCAGATGCAGCGAAGCCTCAAGCAGAAGTAGAAGAAATGGGTTCTGATATTCACAGGCATTCATTGGACCCGACACAAGCACTCTCACAACCACGACTCCTGCAGGGAGCACCTGATGCCACGTCACATACACCTCACGTCACGTGTCCGTTTGTGTCGCCGTGTGACAACCTAGACACGGACCGACAGATCTGCTATGACATAGAAACCGGCGTCATTTGCACCACGCCAAGCGAAAAGGATGGCCTTCAGCCAACTATGTCTGTGTCAACAACTTATATCCACCCGGAACAGGGTAGAGATGGTATAGAGCTGCCGGAAGAGCTGAATCCCACATGTTTGATGTGTTCTGATGTGGATCAAAGTATTCCGGAGCTGGAAGAAGAACATGGATGTTCTTCTGCCGATCTCAGCCAAGAGACCCTTAAAACAAATGAATCTACATACAAGTTAGAGGAATGTGATATATTAGCACCTACGGTGGAACAGGAGGACAGCGGGGATGTATCTGTGTGTGTCAAAGGAAAGTCATGTACACACCCAGACATGTTGGGAAAAGACATTGAACTTGCTCTGGTAGAAAAATCAGTTTGTAAGCCAACACAGAGGGAAGGCAGCGCATTTGAAGATGTAGCCACAGAACAGGACTACTGTAAAGTGAGAACCCAGTGCAAGAACTGGGAAATGATGGTCGAAGAAGAGGAAGGAGATGCATTAGGCGAGAAGGTCATGGCGATAGAGGTTGCTGAAAACGGTGAAAAAGAGATGGATGAACTGAGAGAGGAGCAAGCGATCACAGAGCAGCGAATCTCAGAGGAGACGGTCGGCTGTGAACAGAGAGAGCATACAGAGATAGAGTTTGAAGGACTAAAGCTTTTTTGTGCAACTGAAGGCCAAAATGAAATCGAGGTGGAAACTGTGGAAGAACCCCTTGTTTGGGGGGAGAAGGAAGTGGAGGAGGAGGAAGAGGTGGCGAAGAATGCTGATCACAGCACAGACAACCAGCGCGATGTATGGGGGGAAATATGGGACAAAGAGCAACAAACCTTAGCAGAACCAGATGGGGAAACTCAGGTGCAAGTGGAAGATGAGGAAGATGAGAGAATTTCAGTTGACCAGGAGGAGAAATCCGTTAGTATAGCAGGAGAGGGGGGGATGGCGGTGAAGGTGGTGAAGGCGGTGGAGGCGGTGGAGGAGGAGATTGTGGTCGGAATAGCGAAAGAAGAGATGAATGAGGGGACAGAGAGGCCAGAGACGACAGCACGCGCGAATCAGAACAAAGCAGAGAGCGATCCATCCACTGCACCAGTGAGTGGTGTGCATGAGGGTGCGGGAGAGAGAGAAGCGGGGCGAAGCAACACTTACAGCTCGCACCTTACAAGCCAATCATCGAGAACACCTTCTGAATCGGCTGTCAAACGTGGAAGTGATTCAAGCGCCGCGGAGGAAGGGTCGCTCGTCTTGACAGACGAACCGGAATGGAATCCGACAGGTGAAGGGGAGGAAGAGGAGGAGGAGGAATGCAACAGTTCCAGCGAGTCCCCATCCGATGAGGAGATGGAGTTGTACATGCACCGGCTGCGGATTGCGCCGAGGCCCCCAACTCTCAGAAGCTTCACCAGGGACGGTGCTTCAGGGAAGGGCCCACAAACGGGCAAAAGGCCCTCGATAGACAGAGCCAAACTCCTGCCTTCGTCCATGCCGCCGATCAGTGAGGCTGTGCACGAGGAACAGCTCACTAGGAGTCCGGACACTCCGGAAGAGATGGCTGTAGAGAACTTCCGGGCCGAATCTACACCATTTCCAACACAGGTTAATCAGGAATATGCAGGTGTAGACACAGCCCAGTGGATGGATGCCTTCTCTCGTAGTAATATCATACAGTCAGTGTTATATGCCACCGTGTTTGTTGTATTTGTAGTGGTGGCATACCATTATGATTTCCTTGCCTGTTTTGCTCTTTACTTGCTGTCCATACTTTGGCTCTATTGCCAGTCATACACACAGCCAGTTACAAACAACCATGGTTTAACAATTAGATCATAGGGTGCATTAGAAATGTGGAATTTGCATCAGAAGTCAGGTCATACAATTCATTTATTCTGAGCTTACCATATGAATATGAATGAATATTACAACGGTCAGGTCACCAGATCTGTATTTGTTTACTCTCTTGTATTTAAGAGCAATTTCATAATGGTATTCATGAAGATAATATTGAAAACAAATCCCGATCGTGGTTTGAGTTAAGCCAACCTGGAAAGTTTCACTTTGTGTATCTGATGAATTTAACTTGTACATTGAGCATATCAATCTGAATGTCAAACATATTGATTTAAATGTGCCGTATAGTCCCTGCGGGAGAAAATTAATCCAGAGAAAAGTCAATGCGGTTTTGTTAAGAAGCATATATTCTTAAAATATGTCATTGCATGTCATTGCAATCGTTACACAGCAATCAGCTGTGTAACGAAACGTAACTGTAATTCCTGAGTCACCCAGTGGACCATTGTTGGATGATCGGCTCGACAGAGTTGGGTACAATGCAATATGAATGGAGATGTATTGACATAGATGTTTAGTTTATGAGGTTGCATCTCGCTATTGATATTATATATATATATATTGATATGTATGCATGTATGTATGTATGTGTAATGAATAAATGTTACAAAAATATTTTGTGGTTGAGATATAATTATAAACCTACATTAAGGTAGTAAAAGATATGGTGACAATGGAAATTGGAGATTCAGATTCAGGACCTCTTTTTTAAAATCCTCAAAGATAATAATTGCCCTATTCCTTCCACAGAATTGCACAGATTTCCACTGTTTTCCTAAACAAACTTTGGAATTAAAGTGTGCGTTTCTGGCATGTCTTGTGAAGGTAGGAAGATATCTCATATATGTATATATCTAAGCTGTATCAAATACATAAGCAATTAACCTTGAGTGAACCCACACAATTTGAGGCCCTTCCAAGAACATGACTTAAAAATAACAGCTTGTGATATCACGTTTTGACATTTTATTGGCCTGCAAACAGGCCGATAATCTCTGGGGACTTTACAACCATGTTCGGGAACAATCCACACTCCCAGAAGTAAACTAAAGTATGCTAACAACATTTTAAAATACAATTTGTATTTGGAGAACATTTTTAGTTCAGGCTTAATAATGTGGACTATATGATGCTATAATACACTGTTTTAGTCACATTCAACTATAATATCTGTATTTCATGAGCATAGCATCACACGATGATGACTCAAACTATCATTTTGAGCCAGGTTGTCAGTCTATAAACAGCCAGCCATGTGTGCATGTTGGCTCAAAGGCTGTCTGCTGAAAGGGATTTGTGGAACAAGTTTAGTTTAGTCTACATTTAGCATGGGAGCTTAATATTTTTTCTTTGTGGTAGGCCTACCGATTAGCTTAAAAATGCAATACTTGAGGAGGGGAAGTGTAAAAAAAAGATGGCAAATAATAAACTGTATTTTGTATAGTGTATGTGTATGTGTATATATACATGTTCAGACTACAGACTTCAACCACAGAACCTTAAACGTACAATAATCTAAAAAAGCGTTCGGTGGCCAGTTTATGCAGAGTAGACCAATTTACAACCAATAGAGGGCAGCATGTACCTTCTCATCATAAAAATATGATGAGAATGACTTAATACAAACAATAATAATATTAGACATATAAAATAGTCTTACTAATAATATTACGTAATATTATTAGCAATAATATTACATAATATTATTGACGTTTTAGTTTGCATAACTACCCATCGTGAATAATAGCCCTGTTACATTCAGGAATGTTTTATAGATTTTCTATGAAATATGTCTTTATGTATTAATGTTTTTATTTCATATTGAAATCTTGAAAGCTGCCAGATTAATTCTCATTTGGGGTTATCCTTTAAAAACGTCCAGTCAATAAAATTGTAGACAGATTATTTGGGGGG